>VCRD01004695.1:0-17120 GCA_006783055.1 Trinorchestia longiramus
TCGGAGGCTCTGAGGGAGTCGGAGGCTCTTAAGAAGTCAGAGGCTCTGAGGGAGTCGGAGGCTCTGAGGGAGTCGGAGGCTCAGAGGGAGTCTGAGGCTCTTAAGAAGTCGGAGGCTCTGAGAGACTTGGAGGTGGACTGTAGGGCACCGCGTTGGCTCACTTGCCTGAGACAGCCAACAGAGAGCACGGGACGCTATGTACAGCTGTCATCCTGAACTGGAGTGTTGCAGCAGCCTCTCTCTGAGGACGCAATTTGTTGCGTATTAGTTACCTATTTCTTATACCTTCCTGTTTCTCCTTGTAAACTATCCTTATTCATGCTTTAGATCATCCTATTTCCTTCTGTAGACCTTCCTGTTTCTCCTTGTAAACTATCCTGATTCTTGCTTTAAATCATCCTATTTCCTTCTGTAGACCTTCCTGTTTCTCCTTGTAAACTATCCTGATTCTTGCTTTAGATCACCCCATTTCCTTCTGTAGACCTTCCTGTTTCTCCTTGTAAACTATCCTGATTCTTGCTTTAGATCATCCTATTTTATTTTGTAGATCATCCTATTTTATTTTGTAGATCATCCTATTTTCTTTTGTAGATCATGCTACTTTGTTTTGTAGATCATCCTATTTTCTTTTGTAGATCATCCTATTTTCTTTTGTAGATCATCCTATTTTCTTTCGTAGATCATCCTATTTTCTTTTGTAGATCATCCTATTTTCTTTTGTAGATCATCCTATTTTCTTTTGCAGATCATCCTATTTTCTTTTGTAGATCATCCTATTTTCTTTTGTAGATCATCCTAGTTCCTCCAGTAGATTATTACGTTAATATCCTAAAGCTAAAACCTATTGCATTTACTCGTGCTTGTTTTCGTAAATTCTCTCTAGCGCTGCGTTGCTTAATTTCTGTTTTGCAGTTGTGGTGATGTATTCCATTTATTTTTCCTATTTGGCTTTATTAATCTAAATACGTTTATTATGTGCATAATTACTCAATATTTTGGGACTGAAAATGTAATTACTTCACATCTTTATTCCCAGATGGCTGTTCTTGTGTAATGTATCAATATTTTAAATCGATAAGGGTTCTTCATTTTTCATGATTAATGTGCTACCCTCACTGGTGGGGCTGAACAGACCCCCTGAAACCCCACTCCCCTGCCGCTGAACTCCACCTTCCCTTTTCAGTTCAGTTCCTCTGCACAATCATCAGGGCATTTCGGTCGAGTTCTGAGGACAGTCTTGCCCATTGTACAGAAATTCATTGAAATCTACAGGCGAAAAGAGTGCTTTAAATTTGCCGTTTCTATAGAATTTCTCATCTGGGAAATTCATGCATGACGTTTCATCTATGAAGTTGGGGTGTACTCAGTTTATATTTGTGTTGCTCTCTATGATTTTTATATGCTTGAATGAGAGTTCGGAGGGCGTTCAAGACTTAATGTCTGTGTGGGTTGGCAACAGAAGGAGTGCAGCTTTAAACTGATCGGTGACGTCGGACTCTGACGGTACAGGTCTCTTGGGGCCTTAAATCGGGGCATGCCTAGTGGGCTCTTCATCTCCCAGGCGCTGGGTATGGGCCCAGTTAGCAGATATGCTCCTACAATTCCTTCACTATTTTGGTCTTCGGTGTTGCGTTCGAGCCCTACATTGGGTCTTGGGTGTTGAGTGCGAGATCTGAAGTAGATGAGGAGTGTAGCATTGGGCACTGAGGGCACTGCTCTCTAGTTAAGAAAGAGAGGTAAGGAAGAGAACGGTAGGTGGGAGATAGTGTCTCACGCCGACGCATGTAGAGAGTGGGGCATTATTCATGTTGTATGTTTTCAAATCAATTTTAATGATTATTATTTTTCAAATATTACCCAACGTAATTTGATTCAATTAATTATCAAGGTGAAGCCTTCTCCATTCCTTGCCAGAGTATCAAAGTTCTAGAGTCGAAATTGAATAAATGTTGGCAGAAAATACCCTTAGAAGTAGTTCGTGTGACCATTAAAGACTTTCCTAAAAGACTTCGCAAAGTAGTGGGGGCAAAAGGGTAGCATTTTGAATGATATTTGTTTTCGTCGTATTTCAGTAAAATACTTACTATTTGTTAAAATCTGACTTTGAAATGAATGTTTAAAAAAAAAAAAAAACAGTATTTATGCCCCACCCTGTACAAGGCGTGGTTACTGGTTCATTTTTTGGTTTTTGATTCATTGAAATAATTTAGTCGTTCATCATCGCTACCCTTCGTTTAAAAATTATTATTAGCCACTTTATCATACCACATGGTGATAGTTCACAGTTATAATGCCCAATATTCTCCTTACAAAGAATACGTTCCTGTTTCTGTCTTTATTGACTTGCCTCATTAGGATGTCCTCAAAAAGGCTCCAGCCACACATGAAATCCCATGAGCACACTCGAGAAAGGATAAAATCATTGCTCTGAAATGCGATGCATTGACTTCTTTCGGAGAAGGAAGTCATGAAAAAATGGTTAAAGACAGTTTCAGTTGGGAAAATTCCCCTTTAATTCTTGAGCAGAGCATGATGTAAGCTCGTTGCTGTACTTTGGTGGAAAAATGGCCTGAGCAACATTGGAAGCTGAGTAAATCATCGTTCAAGCGACTAACAAGAAGAAAATGGAAACTTATTAAGAGCGAAAACGAAGGTAATTACGTGGGAAAGCTTTCCTGCTCGATTGTCCAGGACAAAATACATCCTCTGCGCGCGTGTGTCGAGGCTGGAGAGAAAAACATTTTCAAAGCTCAGGCATAAAATTCTCTGAGAAGTTTCCAAACTAGTCTTCCTGATTGCAAATAGACGCTGGGTAGTTAGTTTTTTTATCGTCTGTTGCGATTATTTCTGTAGAATGATATTCTATGTAAAGAATGAACTTCAAATTTAACTGGACGTTCTGATTGTTGAGAATTAAAATCTATTATCCTCATTGGGCATTTTATTTTATATACTTTCTGGCCTTTAGGAATAATTTCTTTGAGAGTTATAGGTCATTGTCAACCGTTCAGTAGAGCTGGCGTGTAATATCGAAACTGCTTCAAGCTAACCAAGATCATCACCGTACATTTGGACACAATGAACCTCGTTATCTAAGCCGTGTCTTGTGACCTACATGAAATAGATCTGCCAGTCCAGCTAATTCTGGCATGTCTCTATTACTCGCCGAAAATTTTGGTTGCGTTTCGTGCGATTGTGTGTCATTCCTGCAGGTCGTGATGTGTTATCACCCGCTGTTTGTTACATCATTACTCGTCTCCAGCGTGCGTGGGCATCGGGTTGCTCAACATTTGCTTCGCGCACGGCGTTGATGAGCAACAGTGTCACGTACCTGCAGTTTAACGCATTGTATGCTCATGTGTTTTATTTCTGATGTAGATACTGACTTCAGTTATAGTATGATATTGCATTGATTTTCTTTTTAAAGCGGTGTTTTAGTGCTGTAGTTGCTTGTACTGTATTTTTATGATACTACTGAGGGACTATCTCCTGTTGTGAACCATCGGTGAGAGAAAACTGGTCGGAAACAACAAAATTGTGGTTTGGAATATAAATAAACCGAGGAGAAATATTTTCTGGTTTTACTAATAATAACTTCAAATTAACAGTAATTTTATTGCTGCAAATTTCTCTTTCTAAATGTAATAAACTTTGATTCCGACTTTCCTTAATGTCAATGTTTGTTTGTGCAGTACATCAATTTTTTGTTTTAGTTTTACCCTTTTGGTTTTGATCGTACTTTCTGTCTTTCACACTTTTAAGGTGCCTGACTTTCTTGAAATTGTAAACAAGCAACCGAAAATAATACAAGTTTGAAAATTTTTGCAACATTGCTTGTCAAGTGCTGGATATCCCACGGCAAAGTATGGGTGTGTTGCTTAGGCATTTGTTACTTGATAAAATACTATGCCTTGAAGACTCAAAAAATAGTTCATACTTCTATGATACCTTCATATTGAATACATGTCAAACTGATACTTGATCATTACGATTGCTTTTTTTACTTTCACCCGCATCCACATTCGTTGCATGATAGGTTGCTAGCCTTTTCATATTTCCATCGTGATTAACTCATGCCGCGCGCTGTTACATTTCGTGTCGCCCGTAGTAAGCTTTCTTCTACACCTGTTAATAGAGGAAATTGACGTTATTTTTAACCTAAATTCTGGTAATAGACTCTATTTACTAGAGCTAGTGTTAAGGTCATCAGTTCTGTTAGACTTCGGTTTATTATTTTGCTTTCCTATTGGAAGATATTATTTTCGAAATTAACTGTTTTCTCTTCATTCATGTATCATAATTTTATTGTACACAGCTACGATTCATCTGATCTTACCAGTCATAATTTTTTGCTCGATGTAACGATGATTTCAAGGGTATAATTTTTTTAAAATTAAATCGAAGTGGACGATTCATTGGAGATGTTACCTTGTAGAAATATTTTAACGCCACTTAACAATATTATACGCATTATTAATGTTGGTACTTTTGATATTTTAAGCTCTAAAGCATGCTTCGTAATCATAGGTTCTTATTCTAAACACAGTTTTTTATTCAGTGCATCAATTGTGCTATATACCATCAAACCAGCTTGGTCGACTGATGAGCGAGTCTGCTTTCGAGCGGGAAGACCTGGGTTCGAATCCCGCTGCCGACATGGTTGACGCGGCTAGAAATACGGTATGGGACTTAGGTAAACAACCGAATAATTATCGTAGTAATTATCCGATCCAAGAATGGGCCAGAAGGTTCGTTCCTATAGCCTCATTCTATTCTATTCTATTCTATTCTATTCTATTCTATTCTAGCCTATTCTACTCTATTCTATTCTATATAGACAAGAGGTAGGGATGCAATAAATGTTCAGCTTTCAGACATTTCTTCTTTCACTTATCCTGCAAGTTTGAGCTACGACATAGAAAGCGATGCAGTTCAACTCTCGACATTGAAAGCCCCTCCCTTGAGCTAATATTATTTCAGTTTCTGGTCCCAGAGTTTGTTTGAAATGCTTGTGCAAATGTGTATGTAGTGAAAGACGCCGCTTGCAGGTCCTTGCGTCTTGAGTTCTAAACAGATTAGGTGATGGACGCTCTGAATTCTGCAGAGCGCTTCTATTTTTTCCTTGTAGACTATTTTTCTGATTTGTGAAATTTATTCCAAGCCAATATTGGCATGTTTGCTTATAAAATGAATCTTCTTGCAATTGAATATTTTTGAGGATTTAAATAATATGTTGCGAGTCATTGGAAAGTGATGTTGTGCATCTCAATATTGAAATATGTTTTGCTTATCAATTTCAATGCTCTAACTTGTCATGGAGAACATTTAATGTCTCTGTTATTGACCTGTAATTTATGTTGATCCTTCAGCTCTGCAGCACTGTCTAATTCTATACCAGTTGTGCACAATAGAGAACTTCAAAACCATTGTTCGCTTTCTCAGAAACTCTGTTCTGTTTTTGATAGAGCATTGACTGTGGGCTACTCCAGTGAAGAGTTCTTTGTGCCTGAATTTTTATTTCCTTTTTGAGAAAAACAGCTGAGATCTATCGCTAAAATTTAAATTGAAATATATTATATCTCATATTTTCAATTCCGAAGTTATTTTAATATCGATGCAGACGTTGACTTATGTACCAGCTAACCCGTAAATCGCGAGAAAAATGACCTAAATTGTCATCATAGCCCTACAATTTTTGCAACTTATTGCCTAAATTCATGAATTTGGTCGTGGAACTTACGTTTACAGTTCCTGTGCAATAGCATGTGGAAACTAGACACAAGTTTGACACCGTTTCACTTGATGAAGTGTGACCTGGAGCTCCGTCGTGCGACATTAGAAGCTATTCGCTTCCACGTCGCCTAGCTTCCGAAGGTATTGTTCCCTCGGGCCGTGGAGTGGAGTGATGCAACTCATGATAACTCTCGCTTGCCAGCACCTCTGTGGGAATTTGGGGCTACAGCGAGGGTGACATGAAACCACAGTAGGTGGTTAGAGAACTATTAATTAGCATGTGTGGGAGCCATTAAAGTGGGGAGTTGTTAAGCGATAAGAGAGCTGGTGAACAGTATGGGTGATTACGCGAGAACATTTAGTCGTGCGTGTGAGGCTTGCGATAGTAGCTTGTGATGAAGCGATACGTCGGTGCGTTACATAAGGACTTTCGGCCAGTGGGGGGTGATGAAGCAGCATGTCAGTGGATTTGTTAAAAGACTAGCGGTAAATGGGTGGTTATAAAGTAGCATGTCGATGGGTTTGTGTCCTATCGAATGTTGTAAGAGATGATGATGAGGATATCTGTGGTGATGATGATCACCTGAATTTGTGGTGTGCATGTGTTGTGAAATTTCAGCTCAGACTATGATTTTAAATTTGTCTTCCCTTCAATTTCAAATGCTTCTCTTTTTCTGTTTTCTTGGAGTGTTTTAATGAACATAGCATTAAAATTGCAATATTTTTTAAACATACAGATACACTTAGTGGGATTTCTTACCGCTAAATTGGGTTAAGTGTAGCAAATGAGATTTTAAAAGCCGTGATTGTTCAGGTAACACCATCCATACTTACGATATATCTTCTACTACGTTTACTCATAGAGCGCTCCACGAGCTGCTCGAAACTGTGCTGATGAATGTTAGAGATGCGCTTCATCTACACTCCTTTATCTACAAGTTTAGGCAGCATCGAAGGACGACATTTCGACTGTTTCACTGTAGTAGTGATCGAGCTTGAAGTTTTAGATTTTAACGAGCTGCTTTTAACTGCGAGAAATTTATAGTTATTGCCTAAACACAAGCCCAGTATAACCGTCTGAATACTGGTTTGTATAATGATTTTCTTTTTAAATTTTTGGGTATTTTGCAAGTTCAATACGAAATCTTAAGCGAATGTTCGATTGATTTTATGTAGACAGTTATTTTTCTTTCAGTTTCACTGATTATAATGATAGTCATCGAGGGCTTTCACCGATCGATCAACGACTTTGTTGTTCGTGGTCATCTTAGTCGTTCTTAACTTACTTCTAATTAAAGTTACCACATTTTGAACCCATCGTTTCCAAACCATTGCCTCCTTGCTTGCGATAGCTCTGAGAATTACAAGATTGAGCAATGCTTTGAAAAGTTAAAAGCCATTCTTTATTGTGCCACAGTTGGTCTCCTTTTCAGTGCCCGAGAAAGGTTATTTGCAATTGCTGTTGTGGCGCAACTCCGCCGTGCTTTTGTGGTAACGAACCGATTGTTTGGTGAAGTTTAAACCCATCATGCATTTGAAGAATTCTTTTTTCTACTTGATTTTTTCTTCACAATTGCTAACATATATTTTTGCTACAGCCCAAAGGTTTTTCTAGGATCACTGAAATGACGTATTGGTCCTTTGATCCAGTTCGCTGTTCCTCGTACGCTCACGATTTCAAGCTTAATTGTACGCAGAGCGTCTTCATCGCGCCTCAACTTTGAGTTCAAAGTTTGCCAATCTTGGTCGGAATTTCATAGAAATTTCTAAACTCCGACCGAGTAAGACCTTTCTTAAGGTTTTTGCCCTAAGTTTTGCTAAACCAGATCTTTGATAGACTTTTCAGTCTGCGGTGTTCATTTAAAATTTTCGTAGGGAATTTAATGATATAATTTTAATAGTTTGTATTAAAAATCGAATCAACTTTTTAAAGGTGTTTGCACTGTTTGCTCTCTGCTACACGTTTTGGGACTTGCTCGCTCTGTGAGTGCATGCAGGCTTGTCGTGCGGATATGTTCTACTCATGTATGTTTAACTTGATTATTGGTAGGGGTTTATCTTCATTTTCGTATGTTCCTTCTTGTTTTGTTTACAACCCTGTACATATAACATTGTCTTTAGTCTGTTTTCTTCATTCAGTTATAACGTCGCTTGTACACACATTCATTCTGACGACTGACAGAACCTCTTCGTAAGTTAACCTCATTCCTCCAACTGTGCAAAAAATTGTACGCCTACGCCATGGATGGATTTTTTTTCAATTAGGCATATATGTGCATACATGCACACATAAATTTTCTTCTACCGTGGTCGCTTCGCAATTTTGTTTTATGGATTTGTGAAGGAAACTTGTGAAACAAGTAAACCTGTTTGTTCATTTTATACTTCTACACAATAATGTTGTTTTTCACTGTTAAAAACAAGCACTGTTGATACTTGAGTGCTCTGTAAAACTTGTTAATCGAAAAAAGTATTACGTATGTGAAATATTTATTTCAATATTCATGTTCTTCAACATGATTAAAAGATCCTCTTTCATCCCTTTTAATGAATTCACTTACATTTCTTAAGTATGGCATTTTTGAATACTTGAATTGAGCAGTTTAAAATTCGTAAACTAAGGTAATTTACACTGTGCATAGTTTACTGATGTCGTCTGATGTGTGTGCAGTGGTGCTGGGGCGAGTCACAACAGACGGGCCTCTCGTTCCTCCGAAGCGCAAGCTCATCGCGGCCCCCCGAATCACCCTAGACGCAGAGGTACGTTCACTTGTCCCCTTACAAGTTGAGCTATGTGAGCATTGTAACTTCATCATTCGTGTATCGATAAGAATACATACCTTTTTCCAGGGTCGACATATATATGGTGAGTCTTTACTCCAGACGTTGAGGCATGATTGTGTTATCTAAGCCGCTAAGGTATATTTATTCATTACTTCTGGCGAAGTATGTAAATTTTATTTTGACTGTGCCCTAGAGTGGTGAAATTTCGCGTATTAGAGGACTAGTGTAGAAATTGACATAAAAATGTGTATCGTAGAATACATTGAAGCTCTCAAGTATTTCGTAAAATATATCGTATGTTGTTGTACGGTTGTTTTCAATTGTGTTCATCGTCTCGTTTTTATATTATTTAGAGCCCAGAAAGAAAAAGAAAATATTAAATATTCGATGTGATGAACGTTTGACAGCATTAAGTGGTTGATCCAATTTAGGAAGGGCGGGTGTACTGGAAGGTATTGAACTTGAACAGGTCTTTAAAATTTGACACTTTCAGTTGATGGGTGGCATTTTTGAGGTTTTTTTTTGCTTTTATATGAGGCGGGTGATGTATACATATGCTGGTGAGTTATGATCTCATCAGCATGCTATGCGAATGCTAATTTTTTTATACGTGCACTATTATATCTAGTCACCTGTCATCCAATCCGCAATAATCAGGAGGATTACACAGATTTGTTTTGTCGATTGAGGTGAATTAGTCTTTCTTATCCTTTTTAATGGCAGAGGCCGGAACCTTCATCCAGCGCTAACGTTTTAAAACTGGCTCTTCACTTCATATCACGGGTTTTGTACAGCAATATTTTCTGTCACTGTTGAAAGACTCTTTGCAGCAAAGCAATAAATCTCTGCATTTAATTTCCGCCATAAATTTTCGATCATTCTTAAATGATTTATGGGTATGAAATTCTATTAATTTGAATGGAAGGTTTAGAGATTTTCAGTTTTTATTTTTCGTATTATCTCGCAAATACTGCAACATGAAAATTTTTGTGATTCATCGCTAATATTAATGAATCGTTAGCCAACTGCACATGGCGTAACGACAGAATAACTTATCGCTATTCGTAATGCATTTCAGGATGACGATGACGACGATCTGAGTGACATACCGCCGTCAAGCCCCCCTCTGTCATCCCACTTCTTAGGTGGCTCAGCCCCTTCCACCATGCGAAGGGGGCGCAATCAGCCTCGCTCCCTTGCTCCCCCCTCGTCCTCAAAAGCGTCATCATCTTCGAGCTCCCAAGTGTCCAGACTTGGTAGGTACTTCATAATTACACGTATGCCTTTTTACAGTAGTTAACATTTGTACAACTTCTGGCTACCGATTTAGCAAAAAAGTGTTTAGAGTGTACGGGAGTACATCTGCCTCCTAAAAATTTTTTTCTTGGTCAGTCGAAGCATTTTCTATGAAGTATCGTAATTTGGTGAGTGTGGGCGTATTCAATGCGTAGCTCAGTCGTTCTAGTTCATCAGGCCAGTCGCAGTCGTTCATTCTTTTTTATTTTTAAAGCTTTCCCTGCATCATTATTAGAGTTTAGCTTTTGAATTTCCAATTATCGTTGTCTGTTGCTGTGATTTTCATTAGTATTGCAGAGGCTCACCTTTGCATAGTCAGCATTATCATTGTGAAGTGCACATTGGCAACATGACGCCACTTTTAACAGAAAAGTGTTAAGTCGACGAGTTCATTAGGCAGTAATTGAGTTGGCGTGTTCAGGCTTTACGTGCATGCCATAATCTTACTTCAGTTTCAGTTCTGAATACGAATTCGTTATTTACAATGACTGAAGCTGACTGCAATATTTTATAACATTCTACTGTACCTCAGGCACGAAATCTAGAACGCTGGAAATCAGGAAACTTCCTTACAGCCAACATGAAAAGTAAAGGAAATTATTGATGAACACAAAACTTATATGATTATACGAACCAAGACTCATACCTTCAATTCTTAGCAGAACTAACGAAGATAATCACTCACGAATAAGCTCATTGATCAGTCCATATACGTTTTGGACTGAGCAGCATTAATTTTCCCTCCTAGTGTATACTCCGCATCAGTGTGAAGATGACCAAAATATTTTATCATTCTATCATTTTTAAACGTTAGATCTGAGGTATTAACTAAATGATATTGACATCCTGGTACTCGCTCATTGTCATAGGGAGGTCCTCTAGCTCTGGCCTGGGGATCACATCCCGTGGCAGGCTGTCTGCATGGATGAAGGAACGCTACCGCAGTGTCTCATGAGAAACCAGTTGTCTGGACCTCGCAACATCGTCCAGATTAACTTGATTATGTCCATGTTGCCTCATTGTTCGTCGCCGTACCGACTGCTGTGTAATCTTTCTGCTCCTGATTTGATGATTCAATAATTTATTCACTTGCTTGTATGTATTTATGTGTGTCAGATCAGGTTCTTGCTGTCCGTATCGTGGTTACTTAATTTAATCGTACGTGGTACTACTGTGTTGCTCTTGTTAATCATGCCTGCACGCAATGTTTTTGTTTTAAAGTTGCAATGTATTCTTCAAAATGAGCTTATAAAACGGGGTGAAACCATTTTTTTGGAGCTCGTTTAATTTTACTCATAGATCTTGTCTGTAACGTTGTGGGGTCAATTCATGCTTTTGTCCTATTGAAGATCATTTTTGTTCATGCATTAATTCCAATTTTCTATAATTAGTTCATTGAATTAACTAACTAAAATGTTCCTTTTTCATTTCATCATTTAATTTGTGTTCCATGATCGTATTCACCTTTTGTCGGTGATTCAGTAGTTAATTGGCTTCTACAAGCTATCGTTAATACATAAAATCAGCTCCTACAAAATTGGGTCCATACTTCATTTTCATTCTATACGATTAATTCGTATTATCAACATACAATTCAGCCTATCGATTGGTTCATTTATGAGGGTTTACAATTTTAACATTTCATTCACACTTCCATCCCACAATTGCTCAGTTTGCATCTGCGATGCGAGGCTTGTTATCTTCTATCACCCACGAGTCCCTCGTGTGATGCAATTTACAGTGTCTATGGCGTGAAGTCAGCTCTTGCTTCCCATGATTGAGGCTTTGTTGCTCTCCAGCTTATGACCTCGCCACTTACGTGAGCTCCAGCCTGGCAGCGTCCTCTGACCGCCGTCACTCCATCTGTGTGTGTGAGACTCCCGTACACTTGACACCACCTCCTGGAGCACCCGTCCTGCGAAGCGCTTCTTCAGCGTCCCATAACACACCAGCGTCCCTGAGGCCCGTCCTCGTCCCACAACCGTCCTCTGGGCCCCCTGGGTGCTCGTCCATGCCTCCCGTCCACAGAACCCACAGTAACGCTTCCTCCACCGCCAGCGCCATCTCCTCCTCTTCCTCCCCTGCAAACGTCCTTATCTCTCACTCTCAGAACCAGCGAGACTTCCTCCGATCTGTGAGTCTCGTACCAACCTTATGCAGGGCGCGACAACACAATTTCCTTTTTTTCACAACTTTTTGAAAAGCAAAAAAGAAAGTTATGTTGCCGCACCCAATATGTCAAAACTTAGTTATTGTCTTAGTTATTCATTCTTCTTTCTCAACACCAAAATATTCTTAGTTTATCCACGTTATTCTTTTTGATCAAAATCACTGTCGTACCGATTTATTTTCTTGAGACCTGTGAATTGTCTTAGGCTTTGATATTAGTAAGATCACGCGAGCTGTGTTATCGAAGTTCTTTCATAACTATTGGATCGTGACGTATACTACCTGTGATACACACAGGAATCTAGTTTTTATGTACAACGTGCATGGAGCCATACTCATAAGTGATGCAAAAACTTATCATCGTTGGACATGGGTCACTAATTAGTATCTTCGCTTCAAAACGTACCCACTGCATATATTTGCTATAGTTATGATTATTATTGTATTTTTTGCTAATGTATGAGCTCGGTCGCATGATTGATAGATAACTGTGTTTTTCCTTAAAAATTGAACGTTACCTAACGTTTAAATAGATATAATAAAATTTGTATAAACTGGAAACTAAGTCGAACCGGTGCTGAAGTAACAATTTATGAACAAAATCGATCATTTCTCTTGAAATCGTTTGAATTCTGTAGCATGAATTAATGGGGATTTACTCATAAAAGTTCATGAATATTTTTTTTTATATTTCTACCCACATTTCTTCGGGCCTGTACCTTAAAATTGTTGATAAGTTTCATCCCTTGGATTTTTAACATCTTTTTTTAATTTATCCAATTTGAATCTACTTGAGTTGAGCAGGCTATTCTACTTATGAGATTTACCGGTCGATTATGGTTGAAAATGTGTATACGCATGCTGTGCACAGTGCAGACTAGTAACATCTACAGTAGATTACTCACAACGTCGTTTTCAGAGCGTTTTTACCTGAGGAGAAGCTTGTAAATTCCCTCATTTCCAAGATTGTGACATAACCAGTTTGATGCGGCTGCAACCTGACCCTCATGAATAAATAGTTTCAGTAAAGCGGATTCGCGAGTCAACAACTCAATATTGTGGCATTGTCACTCACGAGAGCTCACTCAGAGGCTGTTGTTGTGCCGTGCCTTAGTAATGTCAAGATTATGAAATTTTGTTCCAAAAATTGAAATCGATTGTATTACATTTGGTGTCTCTTTATTTGCAGGCCCACTTCGCCTCTCACTTGGACTGCTTATCCCTGACGCTGGAAGAGGTGGTCCACATCCGAAACGTGCTTACCAAGGCTGACTTGGAGGCACTACCCTTGGACTTGACCATCAAGGAAGACATGGCTAAGGGCAAAATTTGTTTCCTCTGCATGAAGGTCCGCTTCAGCTTCTTCGGCCACTGGGCTGTCGAATGCCGTCTCTGTAAACGGAACGTCTGCAAGAAATGCGTTTCTAAGGTCAGCATCAATGCCTTCAAGTTCGAGTCGACAGACTGGATATTTGGTGTAGGTGCTAGCAGTTGATGTTACTTTTGCTAGGAGTTGTAAAATGTGCTGATTTTATTCCACTATTTGTCGTTGCCTCTGGTTTGCAAATCAGGGGTTTCCCATGTTCTTGCAATTTCGTTAAAACATCCAAGTTTTAATGATACATAATGTGGAATAAGTTTTCTGAAGTGTAGTTCCTTTAGTTGACTCGTTCCCAATTTGTGTTAGATGCGTCATGAGCCAGTTTGTAACTTCAAGTCAATGTCTTGCTCTTGCACTCAAATATGGGAAAGTTGCCTTTGTTGTTCGAAATGAAGGTTTTTTGGAATGTTAAACGCGAAACACTCGCACTCCATTGACCTCACTTATAATAAAATGGAGTGTGCAGTTATGAGTTTACCATTATTGATGTGCAGATGCGTATCCCCGCTGAACATTTCGGCAACATCCCTGTACTGATGTTGTCTCCCCAAGCGTTCTCTCCCCGTGAGGAAGAGGAAGATGTTCAGAACACATCCTTCCCCAGACAGCTATTTAATAGACTACAAGTGAGTTCACTTTTGCAGCAATATTTCTTTCTTATGTTTATGCTTTATATTTTATGTGTTGTTGTAAGTAAGCTCGTTTGTGTAGTGCAAATAACTAATTTTATAACTAACTTATCTTCAAAAACACCAAATGATCGTCCTTAATTATTCGGCTTCCTGCTGAGATAATTCAGGGAAAACTGTGAACAACTTTTAAAGATAGCATTGCTTCCTGGAATATGTTGAAAGAATTCTAATTATTTATGTATTTATTTTGAGTTGAAGTTGTCTGCCCTGTTCTTGTAAAATATCACTAGCTAGAAAACTACTTCCCTCTTAAAATTACTTCAACTTTCTAACTACAGTGCCGTCAGAGATATTGCTTATCATACACAATTGCCCATAAATATTCGAATTGGTATGTATTTTTATGAAAGTTAAACGCATTTTCGTTCAAATATGACGACTATCTATCGTTTGTCGGCGGTACTTCTCAATTCATTAACAACTTTTTAGATTGTTTTCCTTCTTGTACGATTTTCCTACGCATGTATTTTTCCTTTTACAATTTTTTAAACATTTTCTCTGTTTTCATGTTTCTTATTCTTACGCCCCTTATACAAACTGGCGGTTTGAGTAAAATTACTGCATTTGTGTACTTAAATATTGCGATATTGTTCCTTTCCCCCAGGATTTACCAAAGTCTGCGTCAGAGCGACGGGTGAGCGTATCCTGTAGCGTGGGGTCCGCGCCTTCGTCTCCCACCCTCTCACCTCGCTCTGGACCCCCTTACTCCCTCCCCACACACACCCCCGACTCCCCACCCTACGTGCACGAAGATATCAAAAGGTATTGTGATACAACTAACTACCTAGAGCTCATTTTTGTACTATTGAAACAGGTGACTCCTTTAAGTTCTTGCATTCTCCCTACAGTAATTTACCTATAGCACTCCCCTACCGTGATTTCCGTCCTGCACTTCGTTGATTGTGTGTTATTTCACAACTGTGCACTGTTTATACTGCAAAAAATTACTCTTATTGACCGACTCTCTTATAATTGATTATTTGCATCAGTGTTTGTATTTTCGCAATTATATTTCTCCTTCAAAAGTAATACTTACAGCCACATGATTTAATTCCCTAAGACATATTGGGCAGATTATTGAATTTAAACAAAGTTAAAGGTAGGAAAATGGTATAGAGCTCTTGTAATAGCAAAGAGATGATAAGGTCTTGAGGAAAGCTTGTAAGGGTCATGTTTTAATGAGGCACTTTTATTAGACAAGATAACGAGCTCCAGATGTAAAAAATATTTAAATATTGCTTGCACATGTGCGTCAAAATGATTCTCAAGATATTTAATAGTTGAGCAAATGATAAGTATTCGTCCCTTATTGTCTTTGTTTTGCATTTTATAATAGTTGTTTTCGTTCATTTCGGTTGGCATTTTAGCTAAATATTTATTCATTTTCTAGTCCTATTAGTTTACTGCCGACTGGACTATGCTGGAGAGATTACCATCTCGCTTTTTTTAGGACGTTGCACTCCTTAAGAGATGTGCAAGCTTCCTGAGTTCATTATGAAGGAAGGCTGGATGATGTTTATTTTGTGTGTCTGTTCTCAACATAATTGGAAACTTTACGCTTCTCTGAAATTCCTGTTCCCCGTAGAAAGCCGTGTATATACCGGTATATTTATATAGGAAACCGTACTTTCAGCTGCAGAATTAATGTCTTGTTACTGAATGTTACTAGAGGTTTATTTCTGCTGTTAAGTCGGCCTGATGCTTTCCTCTTGTATCAGCCCTCTCACACGAGTGTATCGATCTTTTCTGTCTTTTTATTTATACTACTTCTTTCAAGATGTTAATGCTGTCATTGCTAGGTTTCTGGTTCTTTTACAATACTCTTATGACTTGAATGTATATTTTTATACTTTTGCACGATTTCGTAGATCTGTCAACGTGTGTTATTGTAACTCGATACCACGCTACCATTATGTTCATTTCTGCATTGTTAAATTCATTTATCTAAAAAAAATATGCATTATCATACTAAGATATAAACTCTAATCTTAAAATTCTGATCATACTTTTTCCAACCTTATTTAAAATTTGCACTGAATATTTTTCCTTGCATTTTTGTAACAATATTTTCATTAATTTTCTCATATTCGATGCATTCCCACACCGCCATTACCGCTTCTCATTCCTCTCTGACCTTCCTCGATGTACTCGAGCAGCAGCAGCTGTGGTGGTGCCTTGCGACAATCTCTCAGAAAGATCTTCCGACCTGACCATGGTCCAATGGATCAAAGTGTTGCCCAGTGTCGCATTCCACAATTTTTTGAATCGCCTAACCTTGAGTGAGCCTCATTGCATGATTGCACCTTGTCTTTTATAGTGAATTCCGTGCATGCGATCCTGATGGTTTTCTCTAGAGTAAATGATGGTTGGACAGGACAAGCAGCGCCGCGATAGTTCCAGCTAACTTGACTGCACCATTGAGCCTAAGTGTTTTATTGAAGGGACCTTTGCTACTCATCTGAACTGGCTTTTGCCTGCTCGTGGTGATAGCTGGCTTGTAGACCCTGGCTCTCTAGTGGGTATTGATACCCGCGAACAAATGCCTTGATTGCTTCACGCAAAGCTGCATGGTGAATATACATTCTATATTCTGCATACACGAGTATATTAGTATTTGAAGACCGTACCTTTCTGTTAGCATATTAACGGTTGTTTTATGCTACTTGTATCCAACATTCTGTACATCTTGTTTGTATCCTACAGATCGTACTATCTTGTTTGTATCCTACAGATCGTACTATCTTGTTCGTATCCTACAGATCGTACTATCTTGTTTGTTTCCTACAGATCGTACTATCTTGTTCGTATCCAAATAACTGTAAACCGTACTAACCGCTACTAACTTTCCTGTTATGGCTGTCCCTGTACAGAGTGCACTGCCCTGTGTACAGTACACTATCCTGTTTCTAGTAGACCATCCTGTTTCTAGTAGACCATCCTGTTTCTAGTAGACCATCCTGTTTCTAGTAGACCATCCTGTTTCTAGTAGACCATCCTGTTTCTAGTAGACCATCCTGTTTCTAGTAGACCATCCTGTTTCTAGTAGACCATCCTGTTTCTAGTAG
>VCRD01004695.1:17304-42468 GCA_006783055.1 Trinorchestia longiramus
ATGGTAGACTGCCCTGTGTATGGTAGACTGCCCTGTGTATGGTAGACTGCCCTGTGTATGGTAGACTGCCCTGTGTATGGTAGACCGCTCTGTGTATGGTAGACCGCTCTGTGTATAGTAGACCGCCCTGTGTACAGTACACAGTACTGCCTCTATGTATCATACCTACTGAGTAGCGGGGCTTGTAAACATCTCTAAATTTACAATTTTTTGTGATTACGTAAATAGACGCTGGTTACGTTTCATGTATTTTTATAGCTTTAAACTGTACAATATATTGCATATTATATGAAAAATGTACTAAATTTTTGTATTCTGTATAAATTAAAAAATGTTTTTTTTCTCCCTGAACTTATGACAAACGCAGAAATAAAATAGTTGAGAAAACATCTTTGGCTATTTAAAACATTTGCTTCACAATGAAAAACTCTTCAACTCGTAAAAAAATAAACAAATTTATAAAAGTCTCTGATTGAAGAAGCTATTCAACAATTGTTGATTTACTCGACTTCTACAAATTTTAATCTGCTGATCACGTTTGTTACCCAATTCAAAGCTCAAGAAAAATAATATTGAATAGTCTTTAATTTTCTATGTTCCATCATTTAAATCCGGGTGACTATCAGTGCGACTTTTCTCAAAATTCCGTCGTTCCAGAGTCCTTCAGTTTAATTGTACTAGTAGCGCTTCAGTAAAAATTTCCAATTTGTGTGATTTCTTGGATGAACTTGCGAGTGTAACAAGTTTCCTTGATTCTTACTCTACCTTTGTACTCGGCAGAAAACAAGAGCAGCGCGAGCTACTGCGTCACCAAGCAGCTGCGGCAGCCACACCACAGCTGCAGTGCCACAAGGAGCAGCTGCGTGGGGAGCTGATGTCTGTGTGTGGCGACTGCAAGGCAATGATGCTCCACGTCCTGCTTAGCATTAAGCTTCGGCGAGAGCAGCACCAAAGCCGCGCCAAGACACCCTCGCCACCTCCGCCTCTGCCCCACCACATCCCACCCCGCCACCACTTGCACCTCAACCTCACACCTGTGTACAACTGACCCTAACCTCATCACGCGCAAGCTGGTGGACCTCAATCCGTCTACCGCAGCCTCGAGCTTTGTTCCCACGTACTCCAACTGGACGACCACACTGCAGATTTTCTTCAGAGGTTCACAAAGGGCGGTATTCTTCGAGCCATAAAACTTGCCCATCGATATTATATCGTGTTTTTTATGTTCGTTCTCCATTCTTCATGACTGACTAACCCATCTATAACTAACTAGGATTCATTTATGTTACTAATTCGTATCGTTCTACGTTTGGCTGCCTAACGATAAGGCTCAATCTATGTACGAATAATTTATTTTTATCAATTCGTGACTGACTAACACAACTCAGCACACCTGCTTTTAGTCCTTTTGTAACTGACATCCGTCTATACCCTAATTCTTATTATTTGTCAACGGATTTCTTATTTTTTCAGTTGTTATTGTGACCTAAATGTTAGTGGTGTAATCTTCATCCCATTTCTTGTCATCTGTTTACGACTTGTCAATTATACAACTATTGTGGTCTTCTTCTGACCAGAAATTTATTTCTACCATCTGTCGTAATTTGTCCGTAGCTCTTAACGACAAGCCATTAAACGTTCGTCCACAGATGGCTGTGACTTCTTCACACAATATCTTCGGCGTGTGAAGTATGCCCCAAATTGTTTCAGTCAAACTTGAGAGATTGAGATATTGTTGAATGGTCTCAAGATTGTCTGAAGGGCCTCAAGTTGTTTGTAGGTCTCAAAATTGTCTGACGTTGTTCACGTAACAAAGAGTGAGCACCAACGCACCCTGTGAGAGCTCTCATACCAGCTGTATGTGTGGATGAACTTCTGATATCTCATTAATGTTCCTTTCTGCTGGACAGAGCTTTTAATTTTCTTTTTGCTCATCCTTCATGTATTGTCAATCAAAAGACGAGAAGAGGACGGCTACGGTGAATGCAATTACATGTTTCATTTCAGTTAGTAATGTTCATGAAATTTTTCTACTTTAGTAAACCTCTGCTTACGTCAGAAATGTTTTGGTAGCCCCAAAACTTGACTACTAATTTCATTTGAAGATACAGCGTCAAATCTGTTATTAACCTACAAGTTGTGTCATAGAGTATCATGAACTCGGTAATTTCTATTGAACGCTTAGGTGACGTTCGCTAGTTCGAGTTTTCAAGTTAACATTCCATTTTTTCTTTTTTCCTGATACTTTATTTGCATGTGTCTTAATTTCCACTCTTCTGTATGTCTATGAAGTATTTATGTGAGGATTAACTCATTATTTTACTGTAGGGATATCCACACGCGATCTATTTATAAATAATTGATGCTCATGAGAGCAGTTGTTTGCAGTATTACGATACGTGCCGTCCATTCTTTTATGGCTTAAGAAGAAACCTCAAATCTACAATTTTAATTTTTCAGGCGGATTAAAAAATCAACGGGTAAAGAAACGCTTGGTGTGATCAAACATAAACAGTTGACTTTTCCATTGTCTACAACTGCATGGGAGAACGAATCTTACACCATTGACAAAACATCATTGACAAAACATCATTGATAGGACAAGTTTTTCTATGCCTGAAAACATCCTCTATTCATTCAGTGTTTGGGCTGAAAGTGCCTTGTTATCTGAGGCAACAACGCTCGTATCAGAATAGGAGTGTCATGTTGAGGTTAGAGCTGTTTAACTGCAGCCATGTGTTTTCTTCCTCTATTTGAACGACTTAGCAGACCACAAGATGTGGCAGTGGTGACACTAGCTTAAAGCGGTCCCATACGTGCGTCAAAATGATGCTAGGTCGCACTGCTATTCGTGTTTGATTTGCCATAATTATTCAACGGATTAAGATTGAATGACCATGAAGAATAATTTGATATCTTGTAAACGTATATGAAACTACACTCTGTTTTCTTATTTGTTGGCTTTAAAAGACTTTGTCAGATGGTACCTTCTTGTTTGAATTTATTTGTCAGTTTCGAAATTCGATCTTTGTATTATTTGTTAGGGTCGCGCATTTCTTGTTTTTGAAAAATGAATGATAGAAGGCAATTAAAAATTTTATTTAGGTTAGTCGATCTAATTCAGTGAAAACACTTGGGTTTCATTTGATTTTTAATTTAGTTCTGAGTTTATTTTTTTAACGCATTTTTCTTGCAGTTGCTAAAAATTTCGTTGTCGATTTTATAATAATCACTGAAAATGTTCTTTATAATTATACATATCCATCCCTTTGTTGTCAAGTTTTCGATTTAATGAGTTTGGATGTATTTTGAAAAATTGCAAGGTATTCCTTTACGAAGGCGCACGAAATATATTTCCTGTTTCTTGTTGCAAATTGGAAATTTGTATTGACAATAATTTGTTGTATTATGGCTCTGAATGTCAGGACGTGTAATGGCTGCACTAGCAGTGCCGTCATGACAGATGTCCTCTTGACACAATACAATGTACGATCGTGTCTTGAGGTCTGGGGTATAGTCGAGATAAAATGAACCGTGATCTGCCTCTATTTTTCACACACGCTGTGAAGGATTATTGCTTAATTGCCCGTATCGCCAGTCCACGGGAAAATTTAAACGTTACTTACACGTAGATATTATTCTTCAGTTTCATTATCTTTACTTAGCATTCGGGTCTTTTAACATCAGATGGTATCTGTCTGCTTGTACTTGTGTATTCTAAACTTTTTCTGTTATGTCTCATCTTTTTTTACTGCACAACGTAAACCATGATCATGAGTCGGAAACATTTCAAGCTGTGTAATTTTGTTAGTCAAGAAGAAACACATCTCTAATCAAAGTGACAGGAACATTTTCATACATAATTTTAAATCGATGTTGTTACCACCCTGTTCCCAAAAGTCACGCTGGTAGTGTCTGTCTTCGTACCCCTGTAAACTGCAACCACCTCAGGATGTCGCGTTCTGTCCACTGCTGAGTCAGCAGCATCACTTGCCCAAGTCCTCTGTGCCATTTGTGTGCTAGTTGTTGGCAGATCGCGTGCAGAGTTGATTATTTTATCGAGACCCTAAACTTGAGTGTCTTTATTTCTGTCTCAATCTGTTCCTGTCTGTAGTCATTCTGTGCCAGGTGTTTTTCTGAGAATTCATACCAAGTGAATGTTGGCCTAACGGAAAAAATGATCATTTTAGTAACGTTCTCGGAGTAAAGAGCTTACACTTTGTGTGTATTTGCAGTGTTTAATGCAGCCACTTTTGTTTTGCATTTGCTTTGGGATTTCATCTAACTTATCAAAAAAATGGAATATTTGTGTTTTTTCTCCCGTTTCAAATCTGACCAATCAAAGCTTTTTGGTTATGCGATCATTTCGAAACAATTCAATTAATCTATTTTAAATTAGCAAGAAAGTATTTTTACTTGAGCAGGCTTGTAATACATTGTTTGCTTGTGCTAAACTAAATAGCTTTTCCTACTGAATAAGTCATTCTTACGATATTACGCATGTTGTGGATTATGTCAGTTGTATGTGTACTAAATTGAGCCCTGGCTAGCTCTTATAATTTACTGGTATGTTGTTCCGCTTATTGTTTAATGTTTTGCTGCTCATGAACTTGTGCTTGTAATAATATATTTGTACATATGTTGAGCCATTGTGAATGAATAAATTAACTGTAACATACCCAGCCTCTCGACACTAAAATTCCCATTGGCTTCTTGCTAATGTGTGTATACAATAATGGAGGATATATGTATATCGTACCGATATCGCTGTTGTAGTTATTACTGAGGTCATCTTGCACGTTTTATGCAAGTATAAAAAGTATGCATTATATTTCGTATTGACGAGTTTTTGAGTAATATTTGAGACGCAGTTTTTGTGAAGCTGCTTTTTGTATCCTGTGTATGACTTGTATGGATAATGCAAAAATAGCCTTACTTCGACTGTGAATTCCTAAATATTCGAAAAAGAAGACGGCAATGATGCGATTTTGAATAGATGATCCTTAGGTAACTCATTTGTAAAAAGGAAACTCGTTACCTAACAAAAGTTATCTTTCGATTTCGTATTATAATAGACTATCAAAAAGCTACTCACCTATTAGGATAAGTTTAAAAATGTACTTCAATTAATTACGGATGTTTTTCCTCGCAACCCCTAGTGCCTCACAGCAAGTGTCACTGTTAACTTTTTCATTTCAGTATTTAGTTTCCGGTTTAAGATTCTTGCAGCGATTATGCTGTTACTTACGAACCTCGTTTTATTTTTGATTTTTTAAATGGGTTCCATGACATTTATACTTTAAATCTATGTCCTATATTAATGCTTTGTATTTATGCTCTACAGCTAGATTTATATCTACTGAGGTTATGAATATAAACTTAGGTTTGAAGTATATTTGTATAGTCTTCTCTACATTTATCAGTTTGAATTAAAAGTCTATGAGTTACACTTGTCCAGTTTGAGAATAAAACTACAAGTACTTCAATGATCTAATAAGTTTTACACCAGAAAATTAGTTTCGTAAGCGAAATGGGAAATCGAGAGTTGAAGTTTTGGTCGTGACCATCGCTGCAGCTACCTAACTGGTGTCATTCTGGTTGTGCCAGTTTGTGTCAACTTGCTGGTCACCTTCGCCAGCTGTGGCACGGTGTACCAATTTTCGGGTACTTTCGTCAGCTGTAACAGGTTGTGCCAACTGTCTGGTCATGCTCGTCAACTGTAGCAGGTTGTGCCAACTGTCTGGTCATGCTCGTCAGCTGTAGCAGGTTGTGCCAACTGCCTGGTTGTTTGTCAGCTGTAGCAGGTTGTACCAACTGTTTGGTCATGCTCGTCAGCTGTAGCAGGTTGTGCCAACTGTTTGGTCATGCTCGTCAGCTGTAGCAGGTTGTGCCAACTGTCTGGTCATGCTCGTCAGCTGTAGCAGGTTGTGCCAACTGGTTGGTCATGCTCGTCAGCTGTAGCGGATTATACTAACTGTTTGGTCATGCTCGTTATCTGTAGCAGGTTGTGCTAACTGGCTGATTGCGCATATAAGCTATAGCAGGTTTTACCGAATCTATTGAAGTACCATCGCTTATGAAATCTTATTCATTCATATTCGAAAATAATTTAGCTCTGTCTAGAGCACTGGCATTATTGTACATAACTGTAACCTTACGATGCAAATAGTAGTTGTGGATTCGTTGTATATGCGAGTCAGAATGGAATATATTTATTATAAACTGAAATCAAAGCCCAAATATTGTGAATTATTCTCGTCAAGTCATGATGAGATTATCATGTATAGTATTGTGCTCATTCTGCTGAGGAAATGAATGTTTTTTTGAATGTCTTATCCTGTTTTCTGAAGGGATAAATAATGGCTTCTCTTACTCGCTTGTGAGGAAGACACGCATACTGTACAGCAGACCTGCCCGAGTGTTCGATACTTCGTACATGTATTTCATTAAAAGAAATTTATGTGTTTCAGTTGTCTGCTTCTACTACTGTTGAAACACTCTAGGACCGCCTACCGTAGTAAAACCCCATATAAAAGTCTAATTGAGTTGTACGATGAAATATTATACAATTAATGTGAGAACCTTGACAGTACCAGACTCTGCTTTAGTTTAACTCAATAATTTTAAAGTTTATTTTCTAATTTGGTCTCATTTTGTTATTGTACATTTTTTTAATGAAATAAATACTGCATCGCTTTCCCTAGGATATCTTTTTTTTTTTAATTGTCCTAATGAGCTGCTGTTAAAGTACGGATCTGTTTTACGTATTACTTGCATTGTGAAATATTTTGTGCTTCGAATTCTGATTTACTATGCTTGGGTTAAACAATGTAATCGTACAAATTTGTTTTTGTATATAGCACTATTATAGTCTGTGAAGATTCAATAAAAATTTGTGATCTCAAAGTGAGTCTCATTAGACACCTGCATGGAAGACCACATGCAGCTCATAAAAAAGTTTATGATTTTCATGTTTTTATTTATGTACAAATTTTATGCCTCTATTTTGATGTTTTAAAAAACATTGTTATGTTCTACATGTAATGTATATAGTAGATTGGTAATGTATTAGTTAATTTTCTATTAACTCCCGCTTCCTTCCAAGGAGTTGCAGTTTTTTCCCTCAGCGCATCTGATGAACTTTGTTATCCTCAAGCCAAAGGTAGGATCCCTGAGCTCTTCTCATAGTAGGTGTCGTATTGTCGGTCCTCAGCATCGTTTTTACTGGACGTGACGTTCTACTGAGGTGTCAGAGTTACCTGCAACAGATTTAGCATCTTTGGCTAGATAATGTCTGTGAGTGTATATTGCAGATTTTGGAAGTCATTCTTTTTATTTCATGATTTTTTGACTACATGGCCGCTTGATCATTTTGATGATCTCCTGTATTACGTAGTGTTTTATTCATGTAATCTTCTCTCTTCAGTCATTCGGTACAAGATTATATACATGTATACTGATCAAATCACCGCTTTTAAGCCATAACATTCCTGTTCATCAATATAGTAATACTATTTTGTGATAATGCTTTCGTTTCATTTAAGCATATAGACTAATTTGACTTTAAAAATTCCAACCTGAAACAATACTGACAGGCCGTTCGATGTGCGATGTTTCAGGTTGAGGAGAGTATAAGTAGCTATTCATAATGTTTGTATGTTTAAAGTTGTAAACACAAGTCTACGCACAGCAGTTTAAAAGTGCATCTCGTCAGTCAACACTTGATGGCTTTTGTTCGGATATGTACCCATGTTTCACTAGTTGGGCAATCGCCAACTATCGTATGTATCATTCCATGTTTTTAATATACAGGATGTTTCAAAAAATGTACTCACCCTTTAACCGTTGCTAACATGCTGTCTTCTTTGTGTTGCAGGTGTGAGGTTCGAACCTTTGAGAACATGATTAAATGTAATTAAAGAATCATGTTCGCAAAGGTTCGAACCTCACACCTGCAACACAAAGAAGACAGCATGTTAGCAACGGTTAAAGGGTGAGTACATTTTTTGAGACACCCTGTAGAATAGAATAGGATAGAACAAGATAAATTGTGAGCCATTTGGTCTATTCTTAGGTTGCTTCTCAAGTCCCATGTTGTCTAAAGTAAAGGCATGAATCATGCACGCACATCAATCCCCACCTTTAGGCTCAGGCATTTGTCACGTACATGTATCACAGTTATATTATAGCCCATAATTTAGGTACATAGAATTATTATGTTATAATACTGGTGGGTTTGTAATCCAATATTTGTCGAAAAGATTTTTGAATGTGTTCCCAGTGCCAACAAAAATGTTTTCAGGCAGTTGCTCAAACTGCTGATGGTACATATATTTCAAAGTAAAGAAAGAGTTTACAAGAAGTGAATTTTTTATGCTAGCCTAATTACATATTTTTAAAAATTAAACCTCATTATAGTATACTTATTGTATTATAGGAATCAGATGGAAATGAACAAAATAAATGTTCTTATATTGTTAGACGCGACCACTTCTATTGCGTCACGCTGAAGGTGACACGAGTCGTGAGTGACGCGAGGCTTTGAAGGAGAGCCGCTGGATATTGTATAGTTGTGTTTAAGTAGCTCAGGAGCGGCGAGATGCCTCAATTTGGCATCCTGCATCGTTAATATAGTGTTGTAGTGAGTTCTACTCATTTCTTCAATATTATCTCAAATCAGTGAGTAAAATTGTTCAAAGTAATTATATTTTTGAAAATTCAAAATTGCAGTTTAGGATCTGCTTGGGGTAAAGCCTAGCTAATAAGAAGCCAATTTTACCTCATTTATAAATACAAATACAAACAAATATTCTTCTGAAAGCTTGCAGGAAAAAACTGAAGTAATACAAAATACTATTGAAAACCAATTTGAAGAGCATAATAGGTATTTATATCAATGTTGCCTAATTTTTATTGATAGATTATGTTGAGATCATTAGTTACAATTCCTAATCACATTTTGTAACCTAGGATGCATTTGTGAGAGAAATTAAAAATAATTTTAAATGTTATACAAAGATCTAATAAAGGTTGTTCATATTAGCTAACAATCTTACTGAAGGAATTATAAGAAATTTCCTTTTTTTGTGCAATTCAGAGTAGGTGTGTCATAAAAAATCTAGCTTTGTCTATCTAGTTGAGAGTATAACTCTGGGTCTCAAATAATTAAGGCTAGTATGCAAAGACATATTACCACTGTTATAAAAAGGTAGAGATAAATCTTGCTGTGCATATTTATCTTGAACATCATTACATTGGTGAGCAAATTTTGTATGATTAAAGGATTGTTGTTATTATTCAGCTATTTTTCTTTTAATGAAGTAAATTTGAGAACTGGATTATTATTACAGCTGCTGATGAATCTTAATATTCTTTTTGTTGTTGTACATTACAAAATTGCAAGTAATCTCTAATTCAAAATTAATTTCTATGTATGATATTTTTCCCTTATAATTTTATCCAAAAATGAAATCCTGACTTGTTTTCTTCAATTTGAAATTTATACGTTTGTTTCAGATTGCAAGTACATCATGTCTTCAGACAGTGAAGAAGAGTTTCAGTCTGCTGATGAGGGTACAGAATCTGACTTAGATTCCAAAGAAGAGAAAGGAACTACTTCACAACTGCCAACTTCTCATGCATTGGCAGGGAGCAAACATGCTATGCAAACAGAGAAAGGCATTCTAAGTGTATCAAAAAAGGATTTTCCATCAGTGTCTCTGTCTGACAGTGTGATTACTTCTGATGAAAATAAATTTTCTGCTACTCCATTGCCAACTGTAAAGAAATTTATAGATTCCAATTCAGGAGATTCTGATCAGGTTGTAGATACCTTAAGAGTTTCATTAGATGACATACAAATAACTACTGATGATCCACCAATAGTTGAAGAGTTTTGTAAGGAAAAGAATGAGGAGTTAATATTACCCAATAAAATTGAGGAAGTTGTAACTTCCTCTCCAGAAAATGAAGAACAAGATTCTGTTTGTGATAAATTAAAAATTGATGATCCAGCTGAAAGCCATTGTACATCAGTGGATGGATTGATTGAACAGCCAATTCTAAACTCTCAGAATATTGGAGATGAATTGGCTGCACATGTAGTGGCTGATGTTTTTTCTCCTTCTATTGATGCTTTAGCTGAGGCATTGGAAGAGAAAAGTATTCAAAGTGAATCATCTAAGGATGTTAGTCCAAATTCTCCAGCAGAAGAAAATTTTCAAGGCCTCTCAGATGCAGATGATATCAAAAATGGTAGCTCCAATGTTCATCCATCCCAAGTCAGGAAAACATCAAAAATTGGATTGAAAAAACCTAGAGAGAAGCTTGGAGAAAGGCTTGGATCCAAGCGACTTGGACAGAAAATCAACAAGCCTCTTGAAAGCATTAGTTGTGACTCTCTATCTCAGGAGGTTAAGCCTGAAGAGAAAGATCAAACTTCTCCTGCCCAAACAAACTCAGCTCCTATTGTTACTGATGATCAAGTGAGTTGTGAAGTGAGATCTTTGAATTCCTTAAAGTTCTTTCTTAAAATTTCATTTTCAAGCCATCATGTATGTTACCAATTAATCTGAGCTTAGGAACATGACAAAATTCTGTCATACCATATAGTGTTATTGAAATGCAAAAAAGTTATCACTTAAGTCAGTATGCTTCTTCTTGTGTTGCATAGCTGTTCTGTTGCTCTTTTTGTTTATTTTTGTTATAATATTTTAGGTATGAGGCTCATCCTAATGGTGCTGCAAAGTAATTTCATGGATGTGCATTTAGAATTTTCGAAGACTTTAATCCATTGTTGAATAATTGGGTCAAGGGTTGGTTGCTTTAGTTATTGATTTCAATGATGAATGTTTGAAGAATTTATCCTGTCAAATTCATGCATTTACTAAATAGAACTCCATACATTCAGAGCTAATTTGCTTCTTTGCAGCTTGTGCTTTGGTAAGCTTTGGTAAACTTGTGCTTTAGTAAATCTTAAATACTGCTGCTATGTATTGAAGCATTATTTAATATGTATTGGTAATGTAATGTTTGAATATGGGAAAGCATCATTTTGAAGTATTGAGAATAAATATCTTGATTCATCTCTTGTAGTGTAGTTGCTGCATGCTATGCTAGTTGGATGTGTGTACTGAAAATCTGTTGAGCCTTTATTTCATATCCTATGTAAATATATATTTTATATTGCAATCTAAAATTCTGTTTTTCATATTTTCAAAAGAGTAATATATATTTACAAAAGTTCATATTTCTCTCCCTATTTTAAAAGAGTGAGACATTTTTAGAAACCACATTACTCTTTTTTTTATTCTTGGATTTTGTTCATTGCATATTTGGATGCCATTATAGTGTTTATATGTAACATTAAATTGTTACATGACTTAATCTGTTTTGCTGGAAATTGTTTACGGAGATTCTATTATAACCATTAAATATTTCTTAGTCTGTGTTTTGCAGGAAATTATTTACAGGGATGCTATTATCACTGTTATGTGCAACTTAGTCTGGTTTTTGCAGGAAGTTATTTACAGGGATGCTATTATCACTGTTATGTGCAACTTAGTCTGTTTTTTACAGGAAGTTATTTACAGGGATGTTATTATCACTGTTATGTGCAACTTAGTCTGTGTTTTGCAGGGAGTTATTTACAGGGATGCTATTATCACTGTTATGTGCAACTTAGTCTGTTTTTTTGCAGGAAGTTATTTACAGGGATGCTATTATCACTGTTATGTGCAACTTAGTCTGTGTTTTGCAGGAAGTTTCTCGAGATGTTGACAAAGGCTGGGGAGGAGCATGGGGAGGCTGGGGCTCTACTCTCATCAATGCAGCATCCACACTCACACAGGTGTCGACTCTTGCTTTAAGACTTAGGGGAAAGAGGCCTTTAGTGTCTCTGTGTCTCTGGGTAAATTTTAACACATTAATAAGCATTTTATGTATGCAACACTCAAACTAGAGTATAATATTTACTATAATTCAGTATAAATTTATATTTTGGTATCAAACAAGTTAAGTTGTTTAGTATAGCAATGTGCTGTACTGACAATGTTCAAAAATAAATTTAATAGTTTATAGGTTAAGGGCGATTACACTGTTGATGGTATGAAAACATATTGAGTGGCAGCAGAAAATGTTTTTAATGTTGCTTAATTTTCTGCAAGAAATGTAGGTGCACCACATTAGTTGATGTGAATTCCCTCACTTGTATGAGCCACCAGCATTCTGCAACAAATTCAGATGCAGCTGCCAAGAATCCTTGAGTTGCCACTATGAAATTCCTTGCTTTTTGTGTATTTGTGAAATACCGTTACTAGTGACAACAAACGCATGGGCAAGAAAAATTTATCCATTAGATTTTTAGATTTTTAGTTTTTTTAGTAAATTAGCATACACAAAGAAAATATTGATTTACTTCACATTGATTTTTATTAATAAACAATATTGCATTAATTATGTCACCTTGATTGAGAGCTTTATTTATTATCAAACTTGTGTTTATAGTACATATTTGTATTCTAGTGTGTTGATTTACAGGAGTAGGGAGGAATAGGTTTGCATTTTGTCTAATTGACAACAAAGTGTGTATACTTCCTTCTGCTTAGCTGCCTCTGCTGATGATCAAATTTCAAATTAGGCTTTTGTAATGAGCATAGTGAGCTCCTATGGCAGTACAGTTTATATGCTCAAGTTACATGAAAGTTAACATATCAACTTAAACTGAAACTATGAGCACTCCATTGTGCTTACAAAGTTGTTTGTTGTTTTAATCATTTATAAAGGTTTTATTAGTGTTATATTTCATGTTATATCACTAGTTTAAAAGTTCCTGTTGATATTTTTAGATTTGTTTTAGTAAAGGTTTTGCCTTGTTGATTGAATTATATGAAACTAATTGAATACAAACACGACATGACATCTGTTACCCTATAGTGCTAATGGATCGATTTCTTGGATATTTCACACAAAATGGAAAGAAAAACCAACATGAAAGAAAGTATTTTTAATAACAAACGTTTCAGAATACGACACGACAAGGAAACAACATCACCAACGTGTGAAAACTTTGATTTGATCTAGTGAAAAGGGCTACCTCCTAGCGGGTGTGGGATTATTGACATAACATGAGCAAAAACAAAAATGTGTTGTAAATTAGCTTAAGAGAAAGGTACTGCTCTTCTTGTGTTATCTCATAATTGTCAACTGTCAGTGCTTTGTAGTGCTTAGATAATCTTGCCATTTTCCAGGAGGTTGGTCGTGGTGTGGGCTCTGTGGTGGAACTCGTAGAGGAGGGCATTGGTGTCCCAAGTCCTGAAGAGCTCGCCAAGGAACAGCGCGAGAGAGAACGAATGCTCAAACTCTGGGATGACTGGGGAGACCGGCCTCTACAGGAAGGTTTGTGTACAAATGTTAGCATCAGAATTCTATTGGACCCTTGACTTGATTTCTCTTTTTTAGTTAACTGATGAGATCAATGCACTTACTGTTTGGCGTGTGTAGGAAGTAATGCTTCGTTACTCTACTCATACTACATTCTATTATTGGGACTTTCTCATGTTCGCTGTTACTTCATAACGCAAGACTTGCCTCGTGTTTCAGAGGTACTAGAAGTTGTTCCGCCTGTTACCACTGCTGCTTCAACTGACTCTGTTGCCTCGAAGGAAGACTTGGGCAGCAGAAATTCCTTTGGAGGTCTTGGTTTTGGGGGACTCACATCCCTCGTCTCCGGTGTTTCTGGTGCTCTTGAAAGTGCTGGTAGCAAAGTAAGAGCTCTTTGTATTATGATTAATGAGAGAGTGCCTTTGTATGAATAGTTCACCTGAGGTATAGTTTAAGCAATTTGATATCGAGGATGAATCACTATGATACCCAAATAACGAACAGTGTAGTATTTACATGGTTGTATTAGGTTGTTACAAAAATAATGGCCGATTTTAGAAGCATGCATTTAATCCTTGGTAAATGAACAATAGAGATGTTAAACTTAGTCAAAATATGAACCCTAAGCAGCTATGCATCTCTGCCATCGGACTACGAGATTATTTATCCCTTGTTGATAAAAAGTTAGTGGCTGTGATGCAACAAGATCTTTGAGGGTCGTTTCCACCTCTTGTTTAGACCTAAAAGTTTTACCATCCAAAAATGTGCTTAAGTGCTTGAATAAATGATAATCAGTAGGTAAAAGATCTGGAGAATATGGAGGATGTGGTAAAGTCTCTATCCCAGTTCTGTGAGTTTCTGAACGGTCATTCTTGCAACATGTGGTCGCGCGTTATCGTGGAGCAGAATTGGACCACGTCGATTCACTAATGCCGGTCTCTTTTCGCTCAATCGAGCATGCATAACAGCGAGATCATTGCAGTATCTCTCTGCTTTAATGGTCTCATTGACTCCCAAAAAACTGTAGTGAATAACACCTATTGCAGACCACCAGACAGTCACCATAATCTTTTTCTGGTGCAACATTGGCTTTGGGAAGTGTTTATGGGGCTCATCACGATCGAGCCATTGACCTGATTGTTTACGGTTATCATAAAGGACCCACTTTTCGTCACAAGTGACAATTCGGTCAAGAAAGAGATCGTTGGTGTTGCGCAGAGAGAGCATCGAGCACACTTCAAAACGCCTAAGCTTTTGATTCTCATTGAGCTCATGAGGAACCCATTTATCGAGCTTTTTCACCTTTCCAATAATCTTCAAATGGCGCGAGACTGTTGCAATGCTGACACCTAGTGCCTGAGACATTTCTCTAACACTTTGACGTGGATTTTGCTCAACAACCGCATGCAATTGCTCGTTCTCGAGACTACCCAAACGTCCTCTACCCTCTTCATCTTTAAGGCTCTCATCACCACTCCGGAATTTCACGAACCACCTTCGTACTGTCTGATCCCTTGTGGACTCTTCTCCCCATGCTCGGTTGATATTGGCAGAAGCTTCAGAGGCGTTGTGCCCAAGTTTGAACTCGTGCGACATAAGTAGGCGAAGGTCATGTTCTGTCATGTTCATCATGGAGGAATTCTATCCTTCAAAATTATATTCTGTCTGAAAAGAAGTTACAAAATATTAATGAGCATACATTAATTGTTATGCATGCCAAGGTTCATCGAAAATAAACTAAAAAAGTTGTGTTAAAATTACTTATCAAACCCCAGACTTTCGAGCGGCCATTATTTTTGTAACAACCTAATAGTTACCGTGTATTCATCAACATGACTACAACATTAGTATCGACATATGGTGGTAACTATTTCATTGTTTTTTAGCTGTAACATATAAAGAAGTGAAAATGTCACTAGTATTAATACAGTATGGCGCATTACTTCTTACCAATATAATTTCGTTGTATTGATTATAATTCATGAAAGATCATTTAATTATACAAAAAATATTCAATCCAGTAATTTTCATGTTGTTGCTCATAGAAAAGGTTGAAATATTGGTTCTAGCAACCGTATACTCCATTGATATCTATCGTGGTGAAATAGGTAACAGTTGTGGGTTAATAAATATAATTATAATAACAATAATAATAATACTCCTGCCACTTGAGGTCGTATACGGAGGTCTGGACACCTTAGAGCTGATAGGGCGTCGAACAATGGACGTCCTGCATGATTCCGACCCTGGTCTTAGAGCTAAAAAAGACAGATTCTTGGAGCGAGTTAACAAGCCCAACCTCTCTGCTGTGAGTACCCTGCCATCAAAAATTATACAGATTGTGGCAGCATAACTTCCTTTTTTTTTAAAGGAACTTCCCTTGAAAAGAGGAAGTTATGTTGCTGCACCCTCTATGATTCGCTGTTAAATTGAGCTTTGTATTTCATAATGTTTCTTGTCTCTTTATGACTTTAAGAAATGTTTTAAATTTTAAGTGTAAGTTGCTGTCAAGTACTAGGGTTTGCTTTGGCGCTTTTATCATGGAAAAGAAGTGTTTGTCGACAATATCTATTAATTCATAGCGTATATCTGTTTGTGTCAGCAATCACAAAAGAGTAGAAGAAAGGTCTCTACTGACGATGGAGTGTAATTCAAAGTTAGGTATACCGATGCTATTTTCATCGCTATAGACTATAGTAGTATTGTCAATCAGGTGGTATTTGGTGCCTGTATCAAAACGTAGAGGTAGTGCAAGCTGGAAAATGTCAACGTGCAGTCAGTAAGAGAATGAGTCTGCTGGTGGAACGTTTGCTAAATGTTTCGACTATGAAGTATTTATTCTAGGTAGCTAACTGAGCAGGGTGTGGACTGCATGACTGTAGTCCGGGAGTGCTTGCACAACACATTTAATTAGCTATTTATTGTGTCATAGAGAGTAGATAGGCTAGGCAGATAAACTAGGAGCTCCTCTGAACGAAGTTCCTTGTATTTATGTACCTTCATGGTCGAGTGAGAAATGTCAGGATATACCATGAGTTTGGCAGATTAATGAAGGTATTACGGGGCAGTGGGTGTAGGATGTCTGTCTAGGCAATACGAACAGGAATGTGGTAAGGAAAAGTTGAGATAGAGACAGCTTAAACAGAAATGTAGCTTGCTCAGGATTGTTACACAATATAGTCGCTAGAAAAGTTGTGCAGCTGTATTAGAGTATTCGTGTGATGGAGACTCGTCAACGTTGTTGTTGTTGTGGATACATTATTCATTACTTAATGATTTGCTTCTGTGATCCCAAATGACTCTAAATATTAAAGGGGAAGCATGAATGTAGAAATGCACGAGGGCATGAATCGCATGTGTGATGGTGTAAGAGTGTACACTTAGTCCAGTCCTAATAAGAAAGGTCAGTGCGGTTGACGAAATGTGAGAGGGAAAGAGAATTATAGTTCAAAGGGTAGCGGAAGAATGATAATCGTTTATTTGCAGTTAAACAAGTTTAAAGAAATTTTCATTAAAAGAAGATTTATTCTAGGTCTTTGTTGATCATGAGGAAACGTATGATTAACCCTTTAGCGACCAATTTGTTTTTCTAGTTTCTACATTTAAGCTCACAAAGACCGTCTGTACACTGATGCAATGAAGCACGCTGAGCCAGGCAGCCAAAAGAACGACGCTGTAACATGCCGAAGCGTTCAAACCTAGTAGCAACCTCATATTGCTCACTGTTTAATTATTAGAACAATTCTCCCAAAGGCCGTGAAAGGCGACCGAATAGTCCACTTGGTCGCTAAAGGGTTAAGGGTGGTATGTGAGAGGTATAGATTTTTTTCGTTTTCTCCTTCCTTGTTTCGTCAACGTTAACTTGATTGTATTGTCCAGGTACTCCGAGAGGCACGTGAGCAGGCTGTGGCTAACCCACCCCCTGACCCTGATAGCTCGGGCAGCTCTCGTGGGGCATCAACGTCTCGCGTGTCATTTTCCTGTCTGTGGACAAACTCTACGGGTCCTGCACACCTAGAAGCGCTTGCTCTCATCGCCCGCCAGTGCACTGCCAACACCAGGGATGTGGTGGCGAGTTTGCCTTCTGACCGTCGGGACCAAGTGGACGACATCAACAGGAAAATCATGGTGGGTAGTATGGATATACTTTTCAACGACCCACGTGTGTTTTCTTCATAATCATTTACGTTTCTTTCTGGCTCAGGCGCACTTGATCTTACTGGCAGGCTTGTATCGAGATTCATTTGAACGATGATCATATTCAGTACAGTGAAAATATTCACAGCCAACATCTGGTATACAACATAATAACACTGGAATGACGCTTTTACACGTGCAACAATTTTTTCAAATATCTAGACCAATGTTTCTCAAAGTGGCCCGTACCGCCCCCTCCCCTGGGGGCGTTGAGGAAATGAGATAAGATTAGTGTCTTCATCCTGCTACCGCCCCGGTAGCAGGATACGCCTTGAATGGGGGGCGTATATTACTGTATAATATACAGTAATATAATCATTAGGGGACGGTGGAAAATCAAATAGTGTCCTAAGGGGCCGGTAATTGAAAAAACTTTAAGAAACACTGATCTAGACTGACGTTATCATTTATCCGTGGAGAGGAGATGGAGTACTCACCTAAAGTCTTGCTGAGTTAGTTCAGGGAGTTTCTCTAGTATTTTATCATCTCGTTCAATTCCATCGTTAATTATCCATCTTAATTTCTATTGAATTTTATTTATCTTGATCAGAAACTGAAACTGGTCATTCTATCCATTCTAAAGTAACCTATTTCTACCTTGTACTATCACCATACCTCCATCCATGCCATCTATCATTTCCTCAGCATGCTCACAGATCTCGCTTACTTCTTTTCCTCTCAAACTTGTGCACTCACTCCTACCAGTCATGCTCGCATACCTATATTTTTTATAGTGCTATCTCCACATATTTAATCACTAGTCTCATTTCTCCTTGCATACTTCTTTTTACATCATGCCTATCATTCATTCGTCTAACTTAACCTAACCTCATCCATCTTCCTTCCACCCACTTTTATCCAAGGTCCATTCATTTTCTAATTCACTTGACTTCGTTCATCCCTCTCACTTGCATGCCTAGCACCATCATTTGCTTAACCATTCATCTCCCTTTTACTCCTTGCATCTTTCTCTTTCCTTCTTCATTCAGCTTCTTTTCTTCCTCAAGGAAACAATCTCTGCCTTTAGCCTTTCAATCTCCACTTCTATCTTCACTTTCTCATCAGCCATACTCTTCCAGCAATCAAACACAAATTTCCTCAGATCACCATCATCCATCTCACTCAGACTATTTCATAACTCCATATTCACTTACAACTTACAAGTCATACAGTGAATCATGTCACGAAAGCCTCTGGGAAGGCCGCTTCTCTTATTCTTATTGCACAACTATTGATACATGCAGCCAGACCAAACCTCCAGTCAGTTCTTTACTCTTTAAACGAAGTTAGCGCAAGCTTACAATACTGAACGCAATTATTTACATAATATGTTTTTACAGTCCTAAAAACCGTGTGTTGTTTGCTCAAAAGCTTGCGCACTTTACTCTTCGCAATCAAAAATACTGAAAATACTTTTGCATTTGAGTAGCACAAACAAATTTGTTTTCACCACGTCACATTTGTCAACTGTGTCTCCACAAGTTAAAGCGTCAGTGTCTGTCTGTGCTTGTGCGTTACAATCGTTTGTCTAGCATATCACGCAGTTGTATTTGTGGTATGAAGCGCTTTGCGCACTTCATAATTTTTTTCATAAACCTCCGAGAGTAAACAATTATTATCAAATTCATTTGGATAAATATACATACAAGTGCTCTTAAATGAACGGTAGAAGTGCCTTATGCAGTAGTGCTGTAGATTCCCATCGGGTGGAGCTCATTTTTACGTGTTTTCGTCCTGCATTGTTAACCTATCATGATCAATATGTCCGACTGCTATCAAAATTTATTACGATTAGTAATAACTTAAGAGGGATCGAGTTTTTTTAATTTTAAAAGCGTATATTGTATTAGGTAAATATTGCATGTACGTACTGTCCGTGTTGTACAAATTTTTGAAGTATTGTTCACATTCGATGTACGGTTACTACCTATATTCTGATCATTCATGCTGTCGAATATATTTTAATTTAAAGCTTTTTAATGTTACGAGCTCAGTTTTAATGCATTGACTCGGTGGCAGGCGCTCTCGGAAATCGAGGAGGAGAATCTGACGGAGAGCAGCATCTTTGCGGAGCGCGTCGCGACCACCATCCAGGACCTCCACTTGCCTCTCAACGCTGACAACATCGCGCAAGTGAGCTGACTTCCACACTATTTATTTGTGCAGTTAACAACGGCATTATTCGCTCGCTGTCCAGTGTTCAATACTTTAAGCCTAGTTTAGAATTTAACACTCGTAGGATTCGAAACTCTTTATATGTTGTTACTTACATAGAAATAAGTTTGGAGCCCTGTTTTCAGAACGACAGATTTAATTTAACGATAATAACGGGCAAAAAAATGTGTTGTCAGAAATATTCGTACAGTTAGATCATAGGAACATAATAATATAAGTAATCAATAGCATGACCGTTCATCTTAATAACTTCCATCAAATAGTTATCATTGTTTTCAATGAAATTTTTACATGTTTGTACTAGGATATTATTCCATTCTTCAATAACTACGTGTTCTAATTCTTAAAAGTTTTTGGAGCCCTATCATGTATTAGAATTTCAATTTTTTCACGTGGATTCAAGTCAAGGCTCATTGAAAGCCACGGCAAAACTAATTTTTACTTCCTGGAAGCATGCAGTCATAGATTTAGACTATGTTTTGGTCCTTGTCCTGCTGGAATTTAAATCACTGACGGAGCCTAAGATTTTGCTAAAATTACTTGAGGTTTTCATTCAGTATCTTGATGGAATCATCAAATTTCATTACCCCTTTGATTATAGTGATCGACACAGTGCCTGGGCTATTACAGACATTGTGTAAGCCAACTGTGGCTTTGAAAATTTTACTTCCCATAATGTCTACTTCTTCGAGACATGTGAGACGTCTCATACTGACAAACATAACCGAAACGCGGCCGAGTGTGTCTTGTTGATTCTGTATGTGTGGTATCAGCGTGAGTGGGGCACTGAAACCTTAGGAACCTACCCCAAGTGCTATGTGAAATGTAGCTACCAATGATAACATCATACTGAGAACTTGGAGATTTACTTGGACAGCATTCTTTGAACTCTGTATTTAAAAATTTTTTGAAGTATAGTCACACACAATTGAATAAATCATAGATCGCATGCACATTTTTTAAACTCGGGCTATTAACATTATGCTCTGCAAACAACACTTTAAGTACCGTGCAACGTATGTGAAGTTCATGTTTTCCCTTGGGGTGGCTTGCATATTCGTATGTTATATCTTTCACATTTCCACTCGGAATAGTTCTGTTCATGAAAATAAACTTGACAATTTGGTCGCAGGCCTGAATAGTATCTTTGATACAGAATTAGTGTACTTTGGGTTCGTAAAATAGACCAGGGAGGGGTCACTGATTGCTGCTGTTGTTAATCAGCAAATTATAGTGATTTTTTAACTCCGCCATTTGAGTTATCTTAGAGGTTTAAAACATCTCTATTGAATATTACCCATGGCTCAAATCATCATCGAAGATCGTAAGTACAAAAGTACACTCAAACCTTGGTATTTTTACAGTCATTATATGCATTATGCAAAACTTCTACCTTTTAGAGCATTTCTTTATTATAGTCAGTATTGCCTCTCTATTTGCTTGATTTTTATCGTTTTCCTGCATACATAAAATCAATAAATCTCAATTACTAGATAGTTCCTGTGAAAATTCCACGGTTTACATTTGACTATTTGAAATTGTTCTAAAGAAGAATGTATTAAAGATTGAAGACGGATTATTACACTCTGTATTACATTATGAGTTGACTTAAATTGCGACAGATAGTGAGGCTTCATTATATCTACGATACATGTGTCAAGTGTACAAAAATTGCAGCGTTAGTCCTTCTCGTCGTTGACTTAGTAGAAGCAACTAGCAATTAACTGAAGGTTGTTTGGTGTACAGTGTTGGTCGGACCTAACGACGATCAGTGAGCAGTACAGCGAGGGCAGCGTTTCCTTGCTGGAGGCGGTAGCATCCGTGGAGGCTGGAGGAAGCACTGTGGAGACCAATCTGATTGGCGGGTGTGTCGCCTTGGTCGAGCGATTGGTGGCAGTGGCGCATAAGGCTGCAGAGCTTAGTCTCATATCTGGAGAAAACCAAGATCCCGTAGCGCTGGCTGCTAATTTTAGAGAGTAAGTCGCGTAATGTGCGCATCCCGCATGACGTAGTTACGTACTTCGCAATGCATGTTGAGAAACTGGAAATGATTTGTTGTTTTTCAATTTTATTTTTCACTGTTCTTATTTTAATGGAAGAATGACGAATTATTTGACCTAAAATTGGGCCGTACCTTGAATTATTTAGTTACATGAAGAATATATTTTATCCTTCTATGGAATTTTATATTCTGCGAGGCGAGTTAATTTATAGTGCTGTCCTTTCTTTTTATTCGAACTGGACGGAAGTTTACGCTTAATGTTAGTAAATCTTTCTGAACTCTATTTCAAATTAATTAAAGAGAAGAAAACATCTATTTATTTCTTTTTCTTCTCGTAGCGTGTGATGCATTCATACTTTCTCACTCGGAGCGCGGAAATAGTTCTATTGAGAAATGAATCATTTGTACGATACTCAAAATTAATATGTTTTAGAATGCAGGCTCAATTTTCGAAACTATCTTAGTGATATACCATTTCTTAGTCTGCTAAAATGTACCATTTCTTTTTATTTGTATTAGGTCTTGGAGAGACGATGTTATTGTGCTAATCCTCTTCAGTATACTGCAGGAATTTTAGCATCCGCGTATTTTTTTTGCTACTCTTCGCTAAATCAGTGACTTGTTTCCAATGTTACTTTTGTTTTATCTTCATATTTTCTCAGTTACTTTCAAATTTCATTGACCTGTTTGGATTGTCCTTTAAGTTTTTCTCTCTATTGTGTAGTAGGTGAGTCTAGCGTGGCGAAAAAGTGTTTTTTTTATGACGTGTTGACAACATTTTTTCATTTTAGTTTTCTTATGGTTCTCACGGCGACTTTTAAATGTTAAAATGCCTTAACGATCTTTATGGGAGAAAAACCTACCGTCTAACCTTTTATTTTCTTTGTTAGAAGTTACTCTTTGGTAGCTCATTATGTTGCCTTGCTAGGCTGGTGGTGTTGGGTGGCAGTCAGCTAGAGACCGCCGCTGATGCCGTGTGTGCTGGTCTGTCATCTACACCTCAGCAGGAGCAGCTCACGCCCGTCATCACAAACATCTACATGCAGGTGCGGTTTCTCGTTGTATGCTTCTCTGTTTCTTCTATTCACATAATTAAAATTCCTGGTTAGCAGGTGTACCTGCTATTTGTTCGTGTTTTGTTACTTCTCAATACATGCTCAGCGTGCGAACTATGGTACTCATTATTGATTTTTAGTTGGTAAATTTGTTCAAAAAAGTACACAGGGTATAACCCTGATGAAATTTTTCGGGTTTTTTCGTCAATGTTTCAGAATTTCGTGAAACTCTGTTTAACAGTCGAGCAATGATTGTAAACAAGAAAAAGTGACTCTACTTCTGCAAATTCCATTGGACATTATTTTTATGGATCATAAATACATGTTTAACGTGAAACATCCAATTTTTTGCCAATTATTCGTGAATTCTGCACTATTTATTTGCTGTTACGTTTTATTACTTCTCAATACATGCTGAGCATGCGAACTATGATTGAGAAAATGCATGGAATTTTCAATATTCTGTTTCAGTAGAAAACTTACGTTTAATATAGATCTGAATATTGTAGATGTTGGAATGATTTTTGTTCATTCATATATTGATTAACGTGTGGGCAGGTATGTGAAGGTAGCAGCTGTCTCCAACAGTCGCTGGTGCACCTGTGCACGACCCTGCAGCTGGTGGCGGCTCAACGAGCAGCTGCTGAACTGCTCTGAGGTCACCTCGAACCTGTCACCAGACCTCCAGCTTTCTGCGAAGCTCTCAATGACATCAGTGAAGCCACTCCGTTTCATGGTATTTAATTTTATTATCGTTTTTAATCTTCCATTCTATGACTTGTTATTCAAATCGAGTATTGATTAGCCAGTGTTTTGCGTTGGATTTTTGTTTTCCTGGCAGTGATTTTCAGTGCTCACTCTAATAATACCCTCTAAAATTTCACTTCCCATATAGAATTGCCTCTTGATAAAAATTGTGACCCAACTTGTTGAGATCTCGATCTAAGCATGCCGAATCTAAATCCTTATTTTTCTTCTGTAAGAAAAAGTGAAGACTCTTTGCAGACATATGTGCTTAGCCCTGGAAAATTAGCAGTCAGTCATTGATCTGTTAATAACGCTCTCTCTTTGTACTGGCAGGATTCTGTGTGGTTCACATTTGCACTTCTAGGGTATGGCCGATGACCATAGAAAGCCTCTTGTTCTGCTACATTCAATCATTACATGAATTCGTTCATCAAATTTTCTAAACGGCTTGTATGGCATAGTTCTTATCAAGATTTATGAAGAAATGCTCCTCGCATTGACTATTTCGCTATCCTCAGATCTGTCAATGCAGATTAGGCTTAAAAGTACTGAACCTGAGATCTTTCTTGTTCAGCAATTTGCATGGATAGTGGTGGTCAACCTGCCTTCGCCAGTTTGCCAAACTGACTCATGTTACGCTTCAAGACGAGTTTGACGATATCCATAAGCCTAATGTAGTTTTTTAATTTTTGCAATAGAACCATTCTCTTTCAAGGTACAGTTATACTAACACAATTTAAAATTGAAAGAACCTGCATCGGCCAGCAGTCTTCTCGAACAGTCAGATTAACGAGTAATTATTGAAACGGAATGTGTTTTCACACGGCGGTGAAGAACTTCACTATATAGAGCGTTGCTCATATGTCACTTTGACCTACATTTTCTCAAATACGTAGTTTAAATACCTGTTATTTATTCTGACTCTTTCATGGTATTCATTTTCTCTGCTCTTCTTCGCACAAGTTGTGGGTGCCAACTGTAAATATAGGTTTCGGTGAGAGAAATTTTTCATTATAAGAATATCTAATAATTCCACGGAGTGTATTGTCCCAAAATTCTATGCGGTACGCTCTATTTTTCTCTAGTTCATTCAACCGTTTCAAATTTGACAATTTAGCTACGTGCAGAAGTCTCATTTGATTTATATAACACTTAATGGGAGTAATTTTTAATAATTTCGCCGCCTTGTTATTTTCATTATCTCTACATTTAAGTATCAAATGTTTCGACGTACAAGTTTAGTAACGAGTAAAGGATTCCATACTAAACCGTTTAGTTGAATAATGGTTACTTCTAGTTTAACTATTTTGAATTATATTTTCTACGACTGACAATTTCATTTTTTGCATTATCCCCCAAATGAGTTAGCGCGGCGCAACGACGACATGCCGGTAGGAATATGAAATCAAATGAAATTAAATTCACAAGGTATATTTGTGTTTCTTGTGTGATTTTTTCTTCATTTTACTTGCATTCAGTTCTTCTACGTTGTCTCGCTTTCTCTTGTGAAAATGAAGATCGGGCCGCTCTGCTTCAGTTTCCTGCACACATTGACATTAATTAGTAGTGGTGCAGTAGTAGTGGTGCAGTAGTAGTGGTGCAGTAGTA
>VCRD01004696.1:4831-20204 GCA_006783055.1 Trinorchestia longiramus
ATGGGTGATGGACCCCTTCCTAGTGACGACAGGGGACTCGGAGTCAGGAAACTGGAGTCAACTGGCGGATGAAAGGCGCCCTCAATTGAGTTGTGGGAGCCATGGAATGATGTGATGTCGGACTCGACTTCCACCGTCAAAAGGCGACCTGTTGCGACGATGTCTGACGCACAAGCGGCTTCCAGGAGCTCGTCGTCCGAGCACGGCCGGCATTCTGTAAGAAATCCAAAGATCAATTATAAAAAATTAAATTTATACAGTAAAAGGTGTATATAGTGCTGTATTTTTCGTGATCACAAAATCGGAGTACAAACATAAAAATCATTCCAATTGAATAATTATGTCCCCACAAAATTAATTACCCACGAAAGATGACGAAAAAATAAAAGATGACATGTATGATAAAATTGAAAAATTCGATGTCAGTGAATTAAAGTACGTACACTGGATTTTTCGTTTGAATAATAAATAAACACTCCTCGTCCACCAAATTCACGCAGACAGAATTCTGAGAACTAACACTGATTTTTTTTTAGGATATCCACTTCCAACGAAAACACTACAGAAACGTTTGGGAACGTAGTCGAATTTATGGAAAGTCTGAAGAATTTCAGGAACGGAACAGAATCACACACACACGCTGGCACAGAACACCTGTATCCACACCAGCACACTTGCCAGCCATGCAATGAGGACGGTAGCTCTGGCGTGGGAAATAATGTGCCACAGCCAGCTTTCACAGAACACAACAATGCAAACGTCACAAATGATGGCGGGTGTGTTTGCTTCATGAAACGATTAGCGGAACGTCATCAGGGATGTGTTTGGAAAGGAGACGCCAGTTATGTCGTCGTCAAAACAAACTTGCTGGTACTAGGAGACTTAACTAAAAGAGTTGACCCTTTCAGATTAACGATTGCATCCACCTCTCATGGACTTGTATTAGTGCTACATCTTACCATAAGTAGGTGTAGCAAACTACATTTGAATTAAAAATAGTGTATTACATTTATAGTAGATGTAGAATACTGTGGTAAAAATCAATGTCTTTTGTTTGAAGAACTTGCAAGTTCGTTACCATTATCAAAGTATAGAAATTAATCAAGTTTTGGGGAAACTTATGCAGAGAATTTAAGTACAAATTTTGATTTGGAATTGAAAGACAAAAATTAATCTTCTGAAACATGTTGATTTAAACAAAATTAGATTTCAAAAACTGCCAACAGGGTGTCATCCTTGAGCGCTGTATCGGTATCGGAACAGCTGAAAGGCAAAGACTTTTAGCAATAAAAGCCTTTCAACTGCTGTTGCATTCATTCAATCCATTACAGGAGAGAGACAAAGCACCTAACACTTGCATAAACATCGATCATAGCATTGCTGAAGCATGCTATGCGGAGCCACGTGTCCACTATCCAGTACGTTTTTTGACATTCCTGTATAATTACAATGGTTCCTACTTTCCTGCTCTCATTTCTTCTGCAGGGAAACCTCACCATTTAGTTTATACACAAATAATGAATGATCGTTAACGTAGCTATTATCAATCGCATATTCAGGGATATATGACTGAAATGAAAGCGTACTGCAGAACATGAATACGTGGAGAGCACACTGAGAACAAGAAGTCTTCCACTGGGCAGTGATCAACAAGGTGTAGAGTCAGCTTCATGGATTTGGCTGACTACTTGCAGAGATAAGATGCCAAAATTATTTATAGAGCGGATATCTCAAATAAAATAAATCTTGGTACAGAATGTGATCTTAATAAAAAATATCGGCCAATTCAAATCCCATCAAAATACAAATAAAACTGGCAGGTCCAATACTAAATTGATGGTTTAGAACGTTGGACCAATTCAGCAGTCATAAAAAAGTAAATCTTGATAATTACAAGATTTTGGACCTGGTTCTAATATAAATTTCCTTAGCCAAGTAATTTCTATCCAGGAGTCACATAATTATGATTAACATAAGAACTTAAATGCAAAAAAATGATTATCGCCAAAAAGTCACTGCTAATGTGCGTTAAGTATGATAGTATCTAGAAAAAAATATGATTTATTTTCGACTAGTTCTGAATTGAGAGTTCGAAGTGGCAAAGACTTCATAAAAACTCGCATGTTGCATTCCCGGCAATGAATACGAGCTGTTTCTCGTTTCACGCCGTGAGCTCGCACTTATCGGTAAGACCTCAACTCATCGCCCATGGACACATCCCAGGACCGTTGCATGGAGCTCACCATCACCCTTACTCTAAGAATGTTAACCTTAAGAATTTAAAAACCAATGTACTAAATGTCTATGTACTGTGTACTTGATTGGAAATAAAGATTGTTTGTTTTTTTGTTTCATAGCAATACTACTCAGAATATCAGTCTGTCGAAGCATATTAAAATTATCGATAAGAAACCTCACAGGTGAACGAGAACGAATCCAAAAGCCATCGTAAACGGGAAAAAGCTAGTGAGGGAGAGAGAAAAAAATGAGAGAGAAGTGAGCGAGAAAATGAAATCGACTGTACAGTTCAGTACCTCACTGAATAAACCAAAATTGTCTATGCCTGTGAATTTTACACTTTCTAAGCACAGAGCCTGGTGAGCTCCTTAAGAAATCATAAACGAAGGAACAGAGTAATCGCATGCATGGGCAAGGGAACGTTCGTTCCCGCATGAGATGCACACAAAGAAGATTCGCAACACGGCCAGCGGAGTGACCTGAAGAAGCAGTTGCAGCCAAGGCCTCACGCACTTTCTCTGGACGGTGTGAGCCCTGCGCGACTGCCAAGTCTGGACTTGTGTACGCGCTTGGAGAGGAAAAGATAATGGACAAGCTCGTTCAACAGAAGGATCAATGATCATTGCTTTCAGTTGTTTAAGCATGAAATCATAATTACTTGAAAAATACGTGTTTCGTTCTCTCCATGAAAAAGTCGATTGGGTGAAAACGTGCATACAAAGTAAACAGTACCTATGAATACGAAAACAACCAATAAATAGCGAAAAAGTAGATTATTAGTCCATGAGCTAAAAATGAGCTGCTATAGTTAGGAATTTGAGAGAAATGGACGGCAAAGAGGATTGTTAATTCGTAGTTTTGATTACTTAACTTTTAATATTATTCATCAATAATTCAAATAAATTCAATACACAATCATAAATAATTTACCTTATGTTTAATCTCAATGATTAGCTAAAAAATGGTTCCTACTCCAGTTAATTATGTTCCTTCTTACATAAATTATGGCAGCATAAATAAAATAAATTTTCCTTTCTTGCCTAATTCTTGTACCCTCACTTGTCTCTCATGTCCGATAATATATGAACTCTTTTAGACAAAGTTTGACAGAAACAGTCCATCTATATTTTATAGAATAACCTTTAGAAGTAATTGAGAATTCAGTAAATTGAAATTTTCAACTGCATATAAAATTTTTAAAAGAACAAAAGAATGCCAACACAATCGTCACAGCTTGTTCAGGAATCCAGAACAACACACTTCCGAAAGTCAAGTTGAGCATGACGTGGTAATGAAGATTTTGTAAGTGCTAATATTGGAATTTTCATTGCATTTTTCTGTAGAATATAAATGTTTTCACATGACTGAAAAATCATGAATTAGGAATTGGTCCTCGGAAAGGATACAAATGTCGTACCTTAACCGCCGTCACATGAGATAAATGAGACCATTCTTCGTGCGAGGAGTGAAAATGAAAACCTGCTCTTCATTGCGCCGAAATAGTCTAGTTCTTCTTAATTACAAAGTTGAACTGTACACCACACAGAAGAGATAACTCGAGTCACCAGATCAGCTCTCGCTTCAAAGAGGCAGAAAAAGAGCGAGTGCGGTTCGTGAAGTCACACTCCCACGACCAGACATAAGGCGCAAGTTTTTCAGTTATAACGACCGTTATGGCAATGCTGATGGGCCGTGCAGCAAGCAATAAATTTGCTAAATATGTTTGAAATGAGCATGTAAGCATTACCAGTAATTGTGCAGACTAAGCGTGCGTGTGTGTGTGAACTATAACACAAAACAATTATTTTTGCTACTAACGTTGCTTGAAGTGTTTCATGACTAGCAAGGGCGACTCGAAGAGGTGAAAAATTAAGAATGAAATTGACAGATGTGATGTTCCCAATAGCCCTACAAAAGTCGGTGGTACGGTACGCGACTCCTTTACGACAAAGAATAAAAGAAAAAGTCTTCTTAACTTCAAAACTAAATTCCAACAAATGATGAAGGCGATGATAGACATGAGCATACCCGCGAAAACGCCTTTGGCAATCGTCCCTGGTCCTTTAGAGCGCCAAACCTATTGACTTTGATAGGTTAAAAGATAATCCTATTCAGTATATTAGTGAACTTAAAAGGGGAGCAATAATGAGAGAAGATAAACATTCAGTGCTACATGACTACCTAAATTATTATTTATTTATTAATTTTCTTCAGCGACGTATATATATTTTCTTCAACTCTTCATGGAGATAACACTTCACACTTGAAACCAAATATTCACTAACTAGGAAAACAAAATACGTACGTCAAAAAAGCATTAGATAAATCCAATTTTATTTAAGCGCTGCCTCCAGTCAAAAACTACAGATGAAAGGGCTCAGCATAGTGTACGAGGAGCACAAAGAGAGCCATCTGTACACATACGATGGGTAGCAAGTGGAGCCCAGACGTACATACGCTTTAAGAAGACAGTTTACGAGGTGTTGTGACAAGGGCACAGAGGGTGTCGTTTGCACCCCCGTTGCAGCGTACCATTAGCGGGTGGTGGCTCTCTTTAAAGCGGGCACCCGTACACACTTACGACCCGGTGCACGGCACTCAAACCATTTGGCCCACACCTAACAAAAAAACGTCTCCTCTACGTGCCTCGAGCCAGCTGAACGGTAAAATATGGGGCGGTTTATTATATTAATGTTATAAACTTGTACTAAACAAAAACTGGCACGTTGAGTGCAACAAGACAGCATTATCCAAAAGTTCTTCAAACTGAGTTTTTGAGAGAGACAATGGCAGGAAAGAGGTAAATTATTTAATCGCAAGTATACCACATTTCTCAGCGCTCATTGCTCGTAACTACACTCACAACTCTTAATTACCAAACAATCCTAAGCACTCACTACTCTGAAGCACAATGTACAGGGTGTCTCAAAAAAATCTACTCACCCTTTAACCGTTGCTAACATGCTGTCTTCTTTGTGTTGCAGGTGTGAGGTTCGAACCTTTGCGAACATGATTCTTTAATCACATTTAATCATGTTCGCAAAGGTTCGAACCTCACACCTGCAACACAAAGAAGACAGCATGTTAGCAACGGTTAAAGGGTGAGTACGTTTTTTTGAGACACCCTGTATTTTCAATAACTTTCGTTTACCGTAAGTAGAAGTATAACTCTTGACTACATAATTTTCAAGACTCAGTGTTCATCACATACTTTTCTGAACTACATTCGTTATTCTTACCTACTTCACAATGCTTACAGACTCCCAGTTCTTGAGAACAGAATAGACTTGGCACGTGAAAGCAGACCCTGTACTCCGGTCACATCACAGGATTCACGACCTCCCGTCCAATTGCATTCATTAAAACCAAACTGAATCTACAAGCATTTCTTCATGAATCGCAGTCAATTATCTAGCCCCCAAGAATGTTGAAGTAGTTAGAGCATCCTAAATTTAGTCTCTACCATGCAAGCTCGGTCCATTTTGTTCGTACAGGTTACAACCACCACACAATGCTCAACTCGAGAGAACTAGTGCTTCTTCACACAACTAGGTTATTCAAGTTGTACAAAATGCCTCAATGCCGTGCAACAGCACATGAATTTTTGTCAAAAATTACAATTATGAAATGTCACATTTCATCTAAACAGTGTGGTTAAAGATCAACCAATGGCCGTTTAAGTCTCGAAATATTTACAAATACTATTGCTTTTCACCAATTTGGCCATCACTTATACTTGTCACCTGCATGTTTAGGAATATATCATTCAAATTTTATTTCGAGACTTTTAGACCTGATCATGTTTTTGGCTGATCAATGCTTGCTCATGCACCATTTTGGTCAGATCTTTTTGGTTTAAGTATTATAATAAATACAGAAAAAGTTTTTGAACGACAAACCTAAATTATACATTTTAAACATATATAAAATACACTAGATGAAGAAACAGTCATGCATGAATTAATACACGTTAAGAAATGTAGCATTACCAGTGAAGCCTTATGCCTATCCTAGTCGCAGAAGTAAACGTAAAACAAAGCTCGTTCAACGCGGTCTGAGTTCCTGGATACTACATACAAATGTTCGCACTATTGGATAAGAGCCTAAACGCCATCAATTTGCCACACACGCAAAATGTATCCAGTTTTCTTAAAATTTTTGAAAACATGGGATGAGCAGAAATAGAAGTGTGCGAGGTAAATGGATTACAGGTACAAGCCTCATGATCATACGGCGCGGTACAGCGAACTGTTCTTACATGCACGCACAGTTGGGCCACAGAACAGTGTAATTGCGGTACTGGACTGTGGATTGTCCGTTGCGCCTAGATGGATTGAATGCATGTAGAAGTTGCCCAGACAAGTTTAGGGGGTGTATATTTTGGTTGGGCAGTGATTGAAACTGCAGTCTCAATGCTATCGTCTGGAAGCCCCAATGAACTAGTGCTTCTTTAGAAAACAAATAATAACTCGTCTTTTTTAGTTTCAAACAAACGAAAAACTTTTGCATTTAAAAATGTGTTTCAAATCTGTAACCAGAATTTTACATATGCATGTTATTACAGTACGTGAACAAAGAGCAACGTCAAGAGGTAAAATTCCATAATGAATACTTTGTACAGCGGTTGAATAATTTTTAGATTAGGAAGATCAATCTTTTTCTACATTTGAATACGGCGAATCAAGTAAAATTTTCCATAGGATACTTGTCTAAGAAAACCAGACATTTTTTCCTCTGCACTACCTTATAAAATCCGAACTGGCTTCGGCGTTTTCAAGTCTTTCTTTCGTTAATTTTGCGAATGAGATTTTGAGATAACTTTTTTGATGGTTTATGCACGCTGATCCATTTGCTATCGATTTAGAACTTTTTTCCGACTGAGGTAAACTTTTTTCCGTTAAAGTATTACAATAATGGCATTATTATTATTAATCGAAAATTAGTAGTTATTTAGCACAAGTAGCAAGGCCCCACAGAGAAGCAAAGTTTTAGTTCTCGGTTGGCACAGCTCGGTCGACGGCGCACGCATTTGATGGAGAAACACGAAAACGTCGAGGGAAAAAAATACGAAACGAGTACAATTGTGCAAGGTTACTGGTTTCATCAAAGACACAGAAGGATGAAAAGGAAAGATAAAGCCGTATGTCTAAGCCCACGAGGAAGTTCACATCACGCGTACAAACTTCAAATGTGAAATTGCAATTTTGTTGGTCATATATTATCCACACATACCTATAGAGTACCCATTATACACATACCTATAGAGAAACCATTATACACATACCTATAGAGTAAGAACAGTTAATTTTGCAGAACTGCAACAAAGGTTCAAGTGACTGAACAAAGAATGAAGAGCGGCAGAGCAGATGGAAGTGAGGGCAATGTAAGGGCACGGGAGAGAGGGCTCTCATAAGAGGACGGCTGTTCTCGTTTATCAGAGACCAGCACGCGTCTCAGTGGCTGTGTACATTATATTCATTCAATGCTTCATTGGCAGCGCCGCTTAACAAGAGTCTCTCAGTAATGCCATCCCCATTGATATCGCACGATGAACTCGATCGCAGCCTAGCCAACCGTGGTCTGTTTTGGGCTCGTGTATAGATTATTCAGTTATTAATAACTCAAGAGCAAGCCATCGCTCAAACAACGTATTGAAAAATGCATAAATCAGAAGTCGTGTCTCATAATTTCTTCAGTTCAGTAGTTGATTGGATGAAATTTGCAGTCACGCGCTACGGAACAGACGGTGTAATTTTTTTTCGGTTCGAGGCGCTAAAATAATGCCTCAATGCCGTATAGATCTAACGATAATTACAATATACATGGCATGGTGCTTTCAAAACATTTCACCCATAGAGACGAGCTGTAACCGCTAATGAAGGCATGTGAGAGGCTTCTCAGCTTGCTCGATGTCACAGCTTTTCTTTCAACTACGAAACAAGCTTTAGATCTACACGCTTGTACAACCTGCCGACTTTAACAACGGACAATTGAATAATGTACAAAGATTGTCAACACTCCAGTCAACATGATACAGTCGTACAGAACAGTCAACGAGGTGCACCTGGCAAATCCAAAGCATCTTATCATCCGCACAGAAATTCTCTTTTCTTTGTGTTGTTCTACTGAGAACAAAAAGAAAAGCTGATCTAGTAAAATCAATTTCCTGGGAAGATACTTGCTCAAATGATTGTAATTTCATTCACAGATTTAACGGAACATTTGCGCGGACACAAATTACCAAGTGTGTTATATGAGAGAACATCAGAGAGAGTCCCAATGAATAAGGCTATCGGTACCCTCAAACAAAACGTGAATAATTTTCCCAAGGCATCAAATCTAGTTTAACTTGTATAATTAAAGTATTTAAAATCAAGCATAAGAAAGGTGATCAACTTGTGAAAAATAACCAGTATATGTTCTTCGCAAAAGTTCTATTTTAATCAATTGAATAAATAAGCAAGAAATCCAGATTTATGTATAAAATGAATACAAAATAATAAATGATGTACTTCGACACAAGTGAAAAAATGAAACTAAAAACTGAAGAAAGTTTTAAAAAATTCTTAGTTGATACTTTTTCTGAAATTTGTTCCCTGACAAGCTAAGCACGAGAGAGACAAAAAGAGACACACTATAGCTGTACTCGGTTTATTGTGCGTGCGAATCCAAGAGCCGTGAAAACTCGCACAGCGAACTGACGATCTCGTAGACGCGCTCCACTGTAGACCAGCAGGTCTCACGCTGTTCATTTGCTACATATTACATTGCAAATGCGTTTGTGATACGCGAGATGGTCCGAGACAGAAAATTTCTGCGGTTCCCATAGGACTGAGCTACTCGCGGCAAATTGTTTACTCTTGAAATCTAAAGCATTGACTTGCCAGTGGATTATGAAAGCAGCCCCGGGCGCTTCGCTCGCGGGTCACAAAGGCACACAATCAATTGGGGGGGGAACAGAAATACAAGCGATTTAAAGACGACAACGGATCTCGGAAGGAAAAATAGAGCCCATTAAGCAGAACGCAGAGGCTGTGGCCGGGACGACTTTAGTGACCCTTTCCATTGAGACACAAGAAAGGCTGGTCATTACACAAGCGGTTTCACGGGGGATTTCATCCATCATGGCGGGCCAGCTAGGCCTGGCTAGTCTGTCATCGTCTACAATCACGGAAGCTGCTCGACAAACACACCTTAAGGAAACTGAGCTCTCGAGCACCTTTGCTTCGAATGCACATAACCCTTCTGAATGCAAAAGTGCATGTGGAGCACATACAAAATATTCGACACAGCTGTACTCTGGAGGTAAGACCAACCTAGTAATTATGGTACGTGTTTCAGAGTACGTGTTTCATTAGGTCTCTTGCCACATGGATGCGACGTGCCCCATGGATAGCGCTTGCGATCATAGAATGTAATCTCTCTCGGCTACGGCACAGCTGGTCAAAACGGCCTCCCATGTCAGAATATCCTTTGCCATTAACAAAATTTTCCATCACCTAACCACCATAATCCATTATTTTATCGGAGAATGGTGAGGAGGTAATACCTAAATTTTTCGAAGTACATATCTTGGCCACAGTGAAAGCAAACTCGCAATTTCTTCGCATGTCGTTCTATACACTAGTGACAGCAATTACTTGCTTATAGTTGTATGAACTCAGATACTCCACACTCAAAATTAAATGCTTTGAATATTCATTAATTTACCAATAAAATCTAGAAACATAGTCCCTTCACCCTATTAAACACGGAATAATTTTACTGATTTGATCCAACAGGAAATCAAAATAATAATGCTAGATTTTAACCTCAATGAGTTTAAAAGAATTTTTCAAGACCTTTCCAGCTGAACTAAACTTACAAAGTGGCCGAGGAAAGCTACCTCCAGCGTTTCAAAAAATCTCGTGTTAGGAGTGCTAGAATAAAATTAGATTCCTTCTTGCTAACAACTCTGCTAAATCAAGTATCTGAAGCACCAGAGCTATGTTCTCATTTATTCTACAGTTACCATGTTTCTAATGGTAACAGAATAATTTGCGGTATTTATCTGTTATTGGGATATCCGAGAGAAGTAATCAGCGTGCAATGTTAAAATTTACTGACAAGAAACTGTAAATGCCATTTTAATACATATGTATACTTTAACAGCATAGATATAACAAGCTTTACTTGAAACACGACCGTCAGGTTTGTTGGGTCTTAACGGCCTATTCTATACGAACATTGACGGAATGAACGAGGGCAATAAATTTGTATATAAATACTTGAACAAAATGTAACAGTCGGAGCACTTTCATGCAATCATGTCACGATTTGAAGCATTATAATCTTTCAGAGAGGGCAAGCAAGTAATTGAAACAGCAAGACATTGGCGTAAGGAAAATGAATGGTCAAAAATATAATTAAAGTGCAGTGGTAATGTTCAGTTTATCTTACAGTTTAATTTATGAACTTGATTTGAACGTACAACAGTATACACGCATAATTATGCATGATGCATACGAATATAATGAAATAAATATTTTCAAGATAAATATTTACTGATTTTTAATCTGTATACAAGTCATCTTATTGTACAATAAACTATGCAGCTCTATCTTGTGAAATAACAAGTACATTTGGTTATTTCCCTTACAGATGCGAAAACAATAGAAATTTACTGAAGGTAACTTGGATGTTGAAGGATATGGAGTTGACAAGGCTTCAAAGATGCGATGCTCGAGTTCAACGGAGCAGTTAATATAATTCTACCGCAAAACAACCCAGACAAAAAGAATACTAAGCGCCAAATAATAAGGCCTGCCATCACCAAGGCGGCGCACTGTCGGACATAACACAGGACGAGCTACATAGTAAGATCTCCTAAAAAAAACTGGTTACATCCACCGAAGAATCTTCACAAAAACAAACTGGTTGGTTTTTATACCTTATACAGATGAGTTATTATGCCAAATCCCATTTGGAGTGTGCTATTGATTTTCAAGCTTCACAGAAAAGTGATCTGATGGACCGTAGGAATGTCATGGTTAGCTCGAACGACGCGAGGAGTCTGAATGATGGTCACATCAAGCGACGAAGTTTACGCTGCAGTTGAGATAACAAAAGAAGCAGCTTACATGGATCTCAACTGATCTCGAACCCTGACATGAGTAAAGGCCTTTTCGATCTTCGTTATTAACAGCCCGATGCAGAGATTAGAACATAATGTCAGAGGATGCGACAAGCCATGGACGAGGCACGCACACATTAAAAATCAAACATGAAAGTGAACATATGAGCTCCAGTGTATTAGGAGTGATAGTTAAACGACCTTTACGCTGTACCTCACTCACAGAGAGCGCCAAAATACTGTACACTCCATTACGTGGTAGCTATGGAACACTTAGTATGTTTTCTATCTTAAATTAAGTAGACAGTTAAATTTACTACTTGTATTTACTATATCTAGACAATGTACTGAAACTTAACTACGTTCTACAAGTTTTGACGCAACAAAATAATAGTTTCTTGATTTCGACTAAATCCACTACAAAATAGCAAAAGAATTACTTAACTGGACCGCGACCCAACACTATTGAGAAACTAAAAAGATACACAGGTTCTCAGAAGAAAATATGCGACAGCTTTTAATAACAAATGTAGTATTTGTTTGCGCACGTATGGTATACACGAGTACACTTAAGATATTGAATATCTTGAAGAAATTACCATATTTTATAACTATAACAGAGCAAAAACTAAGTAAAATTACTGAAAAATCATACAGATTAAACAAACCGCCCTTTATCTATAAATTACATATAAACATTCTTCTGAGTTCATATATGTATATCAAAACTAATAAATATTTTTCATACAGCTGATAACACTGACTAATGAGTTAAAAAATATCATGAATCATTCGAAAATAAGTTACAAAAAATTAAAGGAATGTTTTAGGATTGGTCAATCCCCGTTTTGCACATACCTGGAGCACAGAGGTCATCAGTTTTGACGTACGCAAACTCACCAGAATGACTTGACTGGTCAGGAAGAGACGACCAAACTTTTGTGAAATTTATTTTCTATAATGTCATCAATTCAATATAATTTATAATAAATGTCAATAAACGCATTTAATGCTTATAAAAGAGTGAATAAATGTTTTAAGGTACCCGATATAACAGATCCCACGTACAAGTTTTTCCAACTTTGCTGTGGCTCGCTAGATAATACCTCTTTTGAATGTTAAGTCATCAGGGCACAGATGGCAACGGCATGGTACAGATGACAGCCATCATTTTATCTCCAGGGAACATCATAAATATTGTAACTATTCCTCCAGGTATGATACCTTTAGACAGCGTCAAGTTCTATATACAAGCTGACGGTATGTCACTGGGCATGATCTGGAAAGGTTTTTTTTAGAATAATTGATACAACTGAAATCGAACAAAGATTGTTTGAGTTTGTCAAGAAATTTTAGAATTAATGGGTACTAGTAAAAACTATTCAATATTTAACAGTATATAATTCACTAAATTATTGAAAATACATAAGAGCGTTAAAAAATGCGGGTAAAAAGGCTATTGATAGGGAATGTAAAGTATCGTCACCTCAACGATGAACCTTGCCTTCTAGTGCTCTTACTGTCCGAACAGCTCCTTAATCGAAACCTTTCTCTGATCCAAATTTCGAAATTGGCTTCCTTAACAACCACAGTAACAACAATTTAGTTACCTAATTTTTACAATTTGATAAATCTTAGGATTTTTGTTCTCCGTATATTTCAGTTGAACATTTGTACTTGATACTGTAAATGAAATAATTTCAAACAGCTATAACTAAAAGCTATTCTTATTATTGAGAGTTGGAAATTGTATCTCGGAATGCAACGTCTACCTGCCCGCACTAATTCGAGGCACAGCGGTCATTGTCGGTTAAGCAGTTACATTAGCTACAAAACTATTGGATCAAAAACAATATAAAGAAATTACAGTGAAACTAGGAACTTACAAAGTTCGTTGCCATTTAGTTACTTTCATTTTTGTGTGTAGTCCAGTGGACATTAGTGAGTAGTAAGTTACACTCCAGAAAATATATAAAATCGAAATTTAGTTCAGGGCTTTAGAATGAATAAGTTGCCACAGCTTATCAACAAGTCATTAATGGTAAAAAAACGTGCACAATAATAACCATTCACTGTGTATAAGAATTAATTTCGAAGGGATGGCGTATATCGTTTGATCAAAATCGAATGAATTTTTTCTTACAGAGCAAGGAGAATCAGTAGTAAATCTGCAAACCACAGCAAATATTTCAAACTTCAAAAGAATTTTTATGTCATACCTAAATCGAATTTACGATTCTAAAATTTGGCAAATAACCTCTGAAGTTGAAACAAAGCCTCATCTAGAAAGCAGGGTACATTGCTGCTGCAACTTACTCTTGAAACTCAACTCAGATAAAAAAAACTCGGGAAGGACGCGAATGTGCCTTACATGAACGGAATATAATCTAATGTTGAGTGCAAATGTTTGCCTGATGAACCACACTGCAAGGAAGACCATAATTATTGAAGGCGAATGAACAGGAGCTGCATACTACGAGAAGGAGGAGGTCCACAAGTTTAGAGGGGGAGACATAAGAAGTTTCACGGGGGAGGGGATAATGGAGAAGGGAATGGGTAATCCGTAGCCAAGGTCCACAGGTCGGTTCTTTTCATTCCTAACGCATTTTACGACTCACTCAAGCGTGAGGTTCCGCTTCTCTATGAAAACTGATTAGAACTTAAGGTGGCCTTTATATTTAGCGAGACAAAAGAAGTGTAGGCAAACTTTTCGCTAATTAAAATTTCGCTACAGCTGAGTGGGCTAAAGTTTTGTTTATAGTTGAAATATGACCCATAATAGCAAACCTTTTAGAAACAATTTCGCATCAATAGGTATCACTGGAGTAATCTTACAAAAATTCATCTTGACCGAATCAAGTGAAATAATATTTGTATTATACTGACAGACTTTGCTATAACAAATGAATTTGAATTCCGATTGAAAGATATTGTTAAAACATCTATCTAGTCTTAAATTCTTATGCACTAACACGAGTGTTTGAAATATAGACGCGTCGCTTTCAATAAAACGATTAGATATCACCCGTAAAAGAAATCTTATTACACTTGTTCTCGTACCATACCAAAGTTGTCGATAAGTGACTATCATAAAAAAATTGTAATGAAAATTGAAATAAAAGACAACGATATCAAGATAAGAAGAAAAGGAATTTAAAAACGAATTATGCTGATTTCCAATCATTTAACATCAATGAATTTTCTACACTTCGATTAACAGCTCGCAAAGTGTGAAGACCAATAGTGAAATAGAAATGACGCACATACGAATAAAATTAGGCAGGTAAATGCCATTGCGAGCGGGGAACAAGAGAGAAACCGCAATGATGACCGTCAAGGTGCTGAGGAACCTCCGACACAATGACAGAAGCCGACAGCGCAATGCCATTAACAAAGATTTACACAAGGATCCGAAAAAAGTTCGGCAGCGTACCGCAGCCGTATCACAAAAGTTTAACTGGATTATAGAACCACACAGAAAACGACATAACCTCAAGAATTTCTTTACTTCAAAGAAACTCGTAAAAACTTTGCCGTCAGTGACAGCGATGATTTCAAAGAGTAAAGTAGATAATGGCCAATACAGGGTTGGAAGAATGCCTACAAGTAAATGAAAGTCACCTTAAATTCGGAAGAACTTTCACATGTAATTAATAAAATTAAATAATGGCACACTTATAAATTAAAGGAAAATTGAGAGCGAAGAAACAACTGCAAGATACGACCGTTAATAAGAGGACTAAGCAGCCCTCACCAAGCTCTGTGATGTATACAGAACAACACAGACGCAAGTTCGGAGAAGCGTTTGGTCGTTGAAGCTCAAGAAGATGACGATGAACAAGGCAGACTAAACACAGACCCAAGCTTCACGGCACCACGAGTTTTGCTATTTAGATTAGACAGGTCCATGAGTTTGAACCGCCACTCGAGCGTTTACAGAGAACAGGCGCGATGCTTCGTGATAAACAAGATAGCTTCGGTTGCTACAAACAATTCCGTGTGATGGACCTCCAACATATACAG
>VCRD01004696.1:23158-40485 GCA_006783055.1 Trinorchestia longiramus
TCATTTATCTCATGTAACGGCAGTTAAGGTACGACATTTGTATCCTTTCCGAGGACCAATTCCTAATTCATGATCTTTCAGTCATGTGAAAACATTTATATTTTACAAAAAAATGCAATGAAAATTCCAACATTAGCACTTACAAAATCTTCATTACCACGTCATGCTCAACTTGACTTTCAGAAGTGTGTTGTTCTGGATTCCTGAACAAGCTGTGACGATTGTGTTGGCATTCTTTTGTTCTTTTAAAAATTTATATGCAGTTGAAAATTTTAATTTACTGAATTCTCAATTACTTCTAAAGGTTATTCTATAAAATATAGATGGACTGTTTCTGTCAAACTTTGTCTAAAAGAGTTCATATATTATCTGACATGAGAGGCAAGTGAGGGTACAAGAATTCGGCAAGAAAGGAAAATTTATTTTATTTATGCTGCCATAATTTATGTAAGAAGGAACATAATTAACTAATTGAGCTTACTGTGTTGTTGATAGCTAATCATTGAGATTAAACATAAGGTAAATTATTTATGATTGTGTATTGAATTTATTTGAATTATTGATGAATAATATTGAAAGTTAAGTAATCAAAACTACGAATTAACAATCCTCTTTGCCGTCCATTTCTCTCAAATTCCTAACTATAGCAGCTCATTTTTAGCTCATGGACTAATAATCTACTTTTTCGCTATTTATTGGTTGTTTTCGTATTCATAGGTACTGTTTACTTTGTATGCACTTTTTCACCCAATCGACTTATTCATGGAGAGAACGAAACACGTATTTTTCAAGTAATTATGATTTCATGCTTAAACAACTGAAAGCAATGATCATTGATCCTTCTATTGAACGAGCTTGTCCATTATCTTTTCCTCTCCAAGCGCGTACCCAAGTCCAGACTTCGCAGTCGCGCAGGGCTCACACCGTCCAGAGAAAGTGCGTGAGGCCTTGGCTGCAACTGCTTCTTCAGGTCACTCCGCTGGCCGTGTTGCGAATCTTCTTTGTGTGCATCTCATGCGGGAACGAACGTTCCCTTGCCCATGCATGCGATTACTCTGTTCCTTCGTTTATGATTTCTTAAGGAGCTCACCAGGCTCTGTGCTTAGAAAGTGTAAAATTCACAGGCATAGACAATTTTGGTTTATTCAGTGAGGTACTGAACTGTACAGTCGATTTCATTTTCTCGCTCACTTCTCGCTTCTCTCTCTCCCTCACTAGCTTTTTCCCGTTTATGAGGGCTTTCGGATTCGTTCTCGTTCATCTGTTAGGTTTCTTATCGATAATTTTAATATGCTTCGACATACTAATATTCTGAGTAGTACTGCTATAAATGCAACATGCGAGTTTTTATCAAGTCAAGTCCTTGCTACTTCGAACTCTCGATTCAGAACTAGTCGAAAATAAACCATATTTTTTTCTGGATACTACTTGACGCACATTGGCAGTGACTTTTTAACGATAATCATTTTTTTGCATTTTAGTTCTTATGTTGATCATAATGTGACTCGTGGATAGAAATTGCTTGGCTAAGGAAATTTATATTAGAACCAGGTCCAAAATCTTGAAATTATCAAGATTTACTTTTTTATGACTGCTGAATTGGTCCAACGTTCTAAACCATCAATTTAGTATTGGACCTGCCAGTTTTATTTGTATTTTGATGGGATTTGAATTGACCGATATTTTTTATTAAGATCACATTCTGTACCAAGATTTATTTTGTTTACGATATCCGCTCTATAAATAATTTTGGCATCTTATCTCTGCAAGTAGTCAGCCAAATCCATGAAGCTGACTCTACACCTTGTTGATCACTGCCCAGTGGAAGACTTCTTGTTCTCAATGTGCTCTCCACGTATTCATGTTCTGCAGTACGCTTTCATTTCAGTCATATATCCCTGAATATGCGATTGATTATAGCTACGTTAACGATCATTCCTTATTTGTGTATAAACTAAATGGCGAGGTTTCCCTGCAGAAGAAATGAGAGCAGGAAAGTAGGAACCTTTGTAATTATTCAGGAATGTCAAAAAAACGTACTGGATAGTGGACACGTGGCTCCGCATAGCATGCTTCAGCAACGCTATGATCGATGTTATGCAAGTGTTATGTGCTTTGTCTCTCTCCTGTAATGGATTGAATGAATGCAACAGCAGTTGAAAGACTTTTATTGCTAGAAGTCTTTGCCTTTCAGCTGTTCCGATACCGATACAGCGCTCAAGGATGACACCCTGTTGGCAGTTTTTGAAACCTAATTTTGTTTAAATCAACATGTTTCAGAACATTAATTTTTGTCTTTCAATTCCAAATCCAAATTTGTACTTAAATTCTCTGCATAAGTTTCCCCAAAACTTGATTAATTTCTATACTTTGATAATGGTAACGAACTTGCAAGTTCTTCAAACAAAAGACATTGATTTTTACCACAGTATTCTACATCTACTATAAATGTAATACACTATTTTTAATTCAAATGTAGTTTGCTACACCTACTTATGGTAAGATGTAGCACTAATACAAGTCCATGAGAGGTAGATGCAATCGTTAATCTGAAAGGGTCAACACTTTTAGTTAAGTCTCCTAGTACCAGCAAGCTTGTTTTGACTACGACATAACTGGTGTCTCCTTTCCAATCACATCCCTAATGACGTTCCGCTAATCGTTTCATGAAGCAAACACACCAGCCATCATTTGTGACGTTTGCATTGTTGTGTTCTGTGAAAGCTGGTTGTGGCACATTATTTCCCACGCCAGAGCTACCGTCCTCATTGCATGGCTGGCAAGTGTGCTGGTGTGGGTACAGGTGTTCTGTGCCAGCGTGTGTGTGTGATTCTGTTCTGTTCCTGAAATTCTTCAGGCTTTCCATAAATTCGACTACGTTCCCAAACGTTTCTGTAGTGTTTTCGTTGGAAGTGGATATCCTAAAAAAAATCAGTGTTAGTTCTCAGAATTCTGTCTGCGTGAATTTGGTGGACGAGGAGTGTTTATTTATTATTCAAACGAAAAATCCAGTGTACGTACTTTAATTCACTGGCATCGAATTTTAAATTTTATCATACCTGTCATCTTTTATTTTTTCGTCATTTTTCGTGGGTAATTAATTTTGTGGGGACATAATTATTCAATTGGAATGATTTTTATGTTTGTACTCTGATTTTGTGATCATGAAAGAGACAGCACTATATACACCTTTTACTGTATAAATTTATTTTTTTATAATTGATCTTTGTATTTCTTACAGAATGCCGGCCGTGCTCGGACGACGAGCTCCTGGAAGCCGCTTGTGCGTCAGACATCGTCGCAACAGGTCGCCTTTTGACGGTGGAAGTCGAGTCCGACATCACATCATTCCATGGCTCCCACAACTCAATTGAGGGCGCCTCTCATCCGCCAGTTGACTCCAGTTTCCTGACTCCGAGTCCCCTGTCGTCACTAGGAAGGGGTCCATCACCCATACCTCCTTCAAGTAGATCTGTGCTCAGATTTGCGGCATCGAAGATCACCCGTGAGCTGACTGGTGGAGGTGATGCTGTATTTCAAGCGGTGAGAGGAGGCGGCGTTGTGGCGTCTATTGATGTACCGTCTCACTGTGGCATGAGAGTTGGGCCTGGCACCTACCTTCTCATGGCCAGGATGAAGATGGGCTCACCTAAACTCAAGTGCATCCCTAGGTTGACCTACTTCGAAACCCTTACGCAAAAAAGAATATCGGACTTGCAGTGTTTGGTTAAACTGTGAAAAATTTAGACCCAGCGTTAGTTCTTCAGTATGCAAGAAAAACGTCTATGAGCAAGAGTAGATATTCTTCATGCTCTCATTGTTGAAATCCACTCATGATTTCTACACGTATTGCTTCGCTTGAGTTTTGGGTGCAATTGTTAACGTTGTTTTTATCATAGGGCTGTTAAATCTACTAGACCTTGTGGTCTGTATTATGATCTATTGACAAGTTTTAAAGAAAGCAAATGCTTGGTCAAACTGCTATAGTGCTGCTGCTGACAAGATTTCGACTATTTTTCTACCGACGGTAATTTTTGGTACCGTAATGTTGACAGCGTGTAAAATTAACTCTGTTTGCTGTGACCACAACAGTAGGAAGAGATACTGCTGCTGTGTTCACAGCGAGCTAAAGTAACTTGACTTGCTGTGGACATAACAGTTGTTAGAGTTGTCGTTAGTAGACAAGAGGTTAAATCGATCGAAAAAACATTCCATTACGTGCAATTAAAAAAATGAAAGTGGAGAGGATGTTATGGTGCAGCGATTAACATGGAAATCGTGAAGGCTCGACTAGCTGGTGCGTGTCATGCCGTCGGGGTTAATTTAGATGGAACGATTTCTTAACATGCGTTCTATCAATAATAAATTCCAGGCTTTCGCCCCGAGCTAAAAATGACTTTTTTTTGTGATGTCAAAATGTAAATTCAGAATAAGGATCTTATGACAAACAGTTTGTTGATTATAATTAAAAAAATTGCTAAATATTTCATTTGAATTTTGAACCGTGATTGATGAGTTCTAAATTTATTTTTATTTCAGGACAAGTTGTTGAGAAGTTTCAAATTGTTGAGTATTTTAGACTACAACTTACCATGTGCTATAGCTTTGTTGATGTAGCCCATTTTGGCGCTCATTTTTTTCTGCTAAACCTGAGAAGAAAGGAGTTTCATGAAAGGGCGAAAGTGTTTCGGAAATCGATTTGGTTAATTTTATAACATGAGTTGACTTTGAGTGGCAATTGGAAGTTTCTGAATTTACTTAGACAAGTCTGGACAATAAGCATGGTTCATCCTGAGATGTTAGAAGGTGAAAATCTCGAGGTTTGCTGAATATAATGACATTGTAACTTACGTGCAGTAACTCTGTCAATAACATGAGCAGTAAAAACGAGAAATTCTTATTTTAGTGATATTAATATTATTACGTTAAGACTTTTTACAAGTGATCTCACTCGCTTCGTATTCATTAAAGGAAGTTTGTAAATTTGTGTAAAGTTTCAAAATATTTAAAGAAAATGTTCATACTTATATATGAGTTGTTGCTAATGTAGATAATTGCTGAGTTAGGAAATTGCGTGTATAATTTGCCTTTTATTTTGATGACTACTTCTTGTACGTTTACAATGAAAATGTATACTTGGATATTGATTTTGTGTTTGAAGTACAGAAGGCATGCAATACACACCACACAATTATCAACCATAGTCGACATATATCCAGGGTCACCCATGGTTTGTCTGTGATAGAGCTTCTATTTTCGGCATTTGTGAATACATTTGTGGTCTTTTTAAAATTTCTACCTGTTTGCATCAGCGAAAATTCCTAAATTCCCTTTGAGCTGGATCATAACGTTTTGTTAGAATTTCCACTAGCATACTGCTGTTTCTATCTCGAAGCAGTAAAGAGCAAAGAATGACGAATTTTCGATGCGTATATAGAAGATTAATCACCATTTTTTATGTTCGAAAAAGTTACAGACCACACAGTGACTCATTTGTTTTTATCCTCAAGATGCCTTCAATATTAGATTGTGATCATTGCTCAAAAGATCAAGTCAATGTCATTCAAAATCCTTAAATTCTTTGTTTCAGTGTTTGATGTTTGCTTTCTGTACTGTCAAAATCACTTCGTGACTTTATCCAGTCGGCATGTTTATCCCGTGTGATGAACATGTGCTGTAAATATGTACACACGTCTGCTAAATGATTATCTTGCTTTATGTTCACAGTATAGTATTCATTTCTTATAGATATTCTTCTTGCTGTCTGGGCAGTGCATGCTTAGCTGCACCTGCCACAGCCGTGTTTTCGTAGTGCCATTGTACCACTAGCGACCGTGCAACTTCTGACCTTGCCTTCAGTCGAAGCTTTTCTCGTCTTCTTGATTTCAATTGTATATTTGCTGATCTCATTATGTTATAACTTTTAAAGAGGAAACAACTTGCTTTACCTCCGAAAAAAGAGATAAAAATATATTTTATACCTTTGATCATTTTACGAACCTAATACTTTTTTGATAACTGCAAGCTAAATATGTTGTGTGAGCCGACTCTAAGTGCTGCTATTTTGCAAACTTTAGCGGCTGTTCAAATACCGAATTGACTTAAATACTACATATCGTTTCTTGAATCGAGGCTTACTCACTTAAATACTGTTACTCTACATTTATGTTGAACAATTACTGCAAGGGAGCTGCAGAAATTCCTCAGAATTCTACTGCTCTAATTTTTTAAAAAATATCCAAATTTCATTGCGTAGGCATCTCTCTGTTCTTTTATTAATCATTTGCATGGAACAATTAAATGGATGAAAATGTCGAGCGATTTTTTGGTGTACAAAGACAAAAATTAACTCAACGTTTGCACGCTCTTTGATATGCATGATACCGTACGTGTTGGATTGCCTTACGGACTGAGTTAGCCACACTGAGCGGTTGCCTTCCGGAACTTGGATTTAATGTAAATATGAGGCTAAATAATCTGTGGCTCCTTGAGCTGGAGTGACTGGGAAGAGCCACTCTTGGGGCGACAAATGATCTCACGCCTCCACTCTCGGCTGCACATTTTATTTCCTGCTCTTTTTCTCTGCCTGAAGAATTCTGGTATTGACATTATATATTATGACCTGTATTATTGAAATTATATATTATGTGCAGAAAAACTGTTTTCTTTATTCCTGCTAGCCTTCATTGTGACAGTGAGCATCTAACTTCTATTTCAATGCCCTAACAAACAGTGATCTTACAATGCGAAAGAAGCTACATTTTTCTTCCACCACCACATCGCTCCTCACTTGTTCTATTTAAGGACGCGTTTCTTGCAGTTATGGAGTAAAAACAATCGTAATGGCGCTACCGAATTTTTGCTTAATGAGGCGCTAGTGAAAATGACCGATCCTACATGAATAGGCTATGTTATCATCCATGGTAACCGCCAATCGGAAGAGCAAAGTTACTGAATGTACGAAGATTTCGAACGTGCAAAGAGTCGTAATTGGACGGATATAGTGTCAAAAATAACTACGTACAATAAAATACGCTTGTCATTTTAAGAAGCAAACAACCCAAAGAGCGCAGGGTGCGTGGGCGCAGCAATCCGGCATACAGGAGAGTTGCAGCGGCGCGTGTCGCTCACACTAACCTTGTGACCCGGACACTGTCTTCTCCACCAGCCTCACTAGCCTTACCCTGCCTCCTCACTCTCCTCACCCTCCTCACGCTCCTCACCCTCCACACGCCCACATGCTCATCTCTGCTTCTAAGACTCTCCATGCACTCCTCTCTACTCCTCACCCTTCACACGCTTTCCACTACCCCTCACGCTTCATTGCTCTTGACCCTTCTCTCTATCCTCCATACGCTCCTGTCTACCCTCCGTCTCCACACCCTCCTCTGTCCTGCAACCTCCACACACTATTCTCTACCCTCACACTTCTGACCCTCATACACCACACACCTCTGTCCCTCATCCTTCATACGGTCCTATCTAGCCTCCACTATCCGTGCGCTCCACTCAACGTCTCACCATTCCATGTCTTGATACGAACCAGTTTTTGAAATATTTTTTTCCTTTTCTTTTTGACGTTCTCCATCCGCCACTTGTCTTATTAATTCGTGCCTGACCTGCAATCCTTTTCCCTCGCTTGTCTGGTTTCTCTAACCTGCTCCTCGCCGGGTGTCCATCACTCCTCACCTTTCTTTCTTTCTTTCTTAATGTAAGCTCTTTTTCCACCCACTCACTCCTCGTTCAGATGATCTCATCAACCTGCAATACATTCCCTCCGCCTTCTTCTTTTGAATACTTTCAATATTCTGTCCTTTCTTCGCTCTGTAGTAATATCTTTTGTTATTTTCTCCTCTCACCTCTTATATCATTGTTATGGTTATCACCATTCCTCAGTACCTCTTCACACTCCAGCTTTGTCCATACCCATCGCTTTTCCCTTCCTTTCTCTCCCTACAGACGCTCATTAGGCTTCTCAATATACACTATATCTGATCCTCGTTGTTCTTTTATATTCCAAACCGTCCTTCTCTGGCGTCTAATCTTACTCATATTAGCATTCATGTTCCTTATCAAAAGTGTTCTACATTTCGTTGCGGTTACTTAACTTAGAAACTTGAAGAACTCTTCTGAAGCATAAATGAGCGCAGCCCAAAACGTTGCTCCTAATTTCAGCAGCCAGCAAATTGTTGTGAAACTCACGATCCTGAACGCCTCTGAAAGCTACGAGAGCCTTCATCTAAAGATAATGCGCTAGCTATCGCTGGTATCTTTTTCCAAAGATTTTGTGTCGTAATTTTCCATTTTTGCCGCTTTACACCACATTTATGAACACTAAACATCACTAAATAACTGTAGTAGTTAGTATCTTAGTAAGGTCTGATTGTTAACGTTCCCAAAAGAAACATCCATTTATATGTTCTGATCTTACGAGACGCCCAAGCTTACTGTAACTCATTTTACTGTATTTTGTCAGTTGCAAATCTTAGGTTTATTGCCCCATGATCCGGGGAAAAGAAGACTTAAGAATATCCAGAGAGTGTGGTTAAGCTGACAGTGTTTCAGAGAACCATAAAAAATGCCATTTCGTCAGTGGTTTACCTGGCTCCTCAAATCGCAATTAAAATGTGTGTTGCTGGAGGCTGCTGTGTTTTTTCTTATTCTCTCATAGTCTTTCTGTGTTTTTCCGTGATGAGGCATTTCTTTTAGCCGGCAGCAACGAGTTAAGCCACTTGGACACTGAAAAATAATGCTCTTTTGTGTCTGTTCTTAAACTGAACCTCTACCAAGAGTCAAAGTGACGAACGGTTTATCTAATCTGAAACGGTGAGTGATCCCCGACCATTATACTATGTTTACAAAATTAATTCTATAATGATATTGGATTAGTTTTTCCTTATCAATTCACGTCGATATTGCCTAGAACGAGTTTCGTTTCAGTAGCGTACACGAACTCTTCTTCTCCCAGGGCCCTGGTCGACCAGCCTCAACAACTCCACTCCAACTCCACAGATCATTATTTGTCTGACTTCAACTTCTCAAAGCTAAAAACATTGTAGGGGTTACGTTTCATTAAAGTACAAGATATTCATAACTCACAATATATTACGAGTAGATACGTTATGCTAGAGCTCAAGTCCCCACTAGATTCTCTATGTTTCTACTTTTTTAAATTCTCGTCAAGTAAGGAAAGTTAGCTTTCTGAGACCTTCACCTTTACTTCTCCGCCTTTCTTGACTCGAGGCTTCGAACCTGACTTCAAAACATACTTGAGTTGTCCACATGGCTAACTGAATTCAACTTGTGTTTTCTCTTGTTCTCCATTCTCGACAATCACGTTGTATCGAACCCACGTCACCATGCAATCATCAATACGGCGTACCTTCATCTCGATACTTATACCTCTACAGCTAAATAGATGCCCACAGTCAATCACATGGATGTAGTTAACATCTTCTACGCATCACATTAGTATACGAATACCTTCCACAATAGCCAGTGCTTCCACTCAGTCAACAGCAGTACCTTGCATTTTTCAAGATTTTCTGCTACCACGTCTACCTTCCTCGACAGTCAGTGTAATCAGCCTCACCTTCCCCCCACCCTTACCTTCCTCCCCATCTTCCCCAGTCGCTCCCCCGACGTAAGGCCATCCAGTTTGGTGTCCTCAAAGAAGTTGTCAGCCGTCGTATGTGAAGCAGCACGAGCCAACCACAGCTGCTGCTGTCCTTCTTGTTGGATAAAAAACGACGCTCCTTAATTTCCAGTTAACTTACGAGAATATATTCCTTTAACAAGAGGTTTTCCTTCATTTGAAATTCGGAATAATTATGTGCTAGGACATCAATTGTTGAACATTTGTAAACAAATTGGAACATTTGTTATTACAACACATCAAGTACGACAAAGATTCAAATTACACACATTTATATCAGGTATCATAGGAACTCACCACAATCACTTATAAAGGTTATATAGTAAAATTGCACTAGAGAGAAGAATAATACTTAGAAAGCTTTCCCTTGCTCCTTCTGAATAGTTCAGCACTGCTTTCTCGTTACCTTAATCACTTACAACATAAGCCACTATCCATAAAAAAGCGTCTTCGCATCGTAACCCGGTTGTTCGTTGCTGAACGCCATGCCTATCGTGCTCGAGAGACAAAGCTCCTTCGGAGCGAGATTCTTACATCTTGACACAACTCAAGAATGTTTATCTCTCGCATAATGCAGCGGAGCCTCACAAACATCTTCGAACTCAAACAACAGAAATATGTCAAGGCGTCGCTTATTATCTAGACATTTCGCGATGGAATTTATTCTTGATGATTTATTTATACTTTCAAGTCTATTTTCATTATAATTTTAATGTAAAACTAACGTACCCACATTGTAACAGAAAAGAAACCATGTTTCTATTTCGTGCTTTGAAACGTACAGCACTAGCATGGCCTTCCTTGCATACAACAATTCTCTTCCAGAATGTCAATTCCAGTGAAATTTGAACCAGGTAAATGTTGGCCTTCAGTTTTTGGAAAAACTAGAAAAGAGCTACAATAGTTGGAGACTGCTTTCAAGCACTGTAAAAAAGACTCTAATAAACAATTACCAGGGTACGCTTGCGTGTTTGGTGTTAAGACGACGAATTCAGACAGCATGGAAAATCGAGTATGTGTCTTCAGTCAGTCAAGGCACTGTTTTGTTCATCTGGCCTTTCTGTTGCAATGGTTCTAGCAAATTTTTGATATATTTAACTTCTAAGTGAACACAATTTTCAACATCATGTATTCTAAGTACTTTTATACGCATTAAAGTCACTGGGCTCAAAACCTGAAGTTAAGATTCTAGCCTATAACATTTGAGTTTGTGATTCACATTATATTCCTGATTTTTAGGGGGAATAAAATGAATTTGTTGCCTGTACTTTCTCTTATTAATCTGGGAGACAGAGTAATACAAGGTACTGACTACTTTTCACGTGACTACTTTCCAAAGTCGTTAACACAAACCGGCCTGCTGACGCAGATGCACAAAGGGTCCTAAAGAAGTTTCCCCACAATTTAACAAATCTTTTACGAAAGCTATTTATAATATATCATGATTAGATTTTTTCCATTACATTTGGTGGTTATTAAAGTTTTAATAATACTGTGATCAATAAGATAACTTATGCCATAATATTTCCGTCATAAACTTATGAATAAATGAGCAGTCGTACCTAGAGGCCAGACTTGGGTAATTGAAATAAAAAGATAACAAATTATTCATTACAATCGATACATAGCATTAATTTCAAGAGTCTAGTAACCTTAGACCATGAAATAGTATTGAACGTCTTCTTATGAAACTCAATGCATCATAGGCAGTGATATCATTTTAACCCTTTCGATACCGTAAATCAGGTTTAAGTTATTTTTGTCATTTTTCCACTCGAATTGCTTCATTATAGGCTATATAAGCTTAGTAGCGGATCAAAATAAATATTTTTTCATAATTGTGAAAAATTTAATGGTGGTACTCACGTGTACCGTCAGTATTTTGAGAGCGCGTCAGCTGCGCAACTACGACATGGATAACACCTACCATTTGAGCAAAAAATGAGTAAATAATGAAAGTAAACGCGTACATTATTTGTAATAAGAGTTTTTCTTTCATCAGAGAAGACTGTGCTCAGACATGCAGTCAAAATCTCAACAATAATATCCATTTATCACAAATTGTGACTAGAAATTTTTTTTATTTTTTTGTAAAATATACAGTTGCATAACACTGTATAACTAAAACATGATTTCCTTAACTCAGAAGTAATAAATGCAATACATAAAAACAGGATCAATATCAAAATACGGTAGTCTAAATTGTTTTCCATGAGTTAGAAGAAAGTAATAGCAAGATTACGATTGTTTTCCTCTGAAAAAAAAACTGGTTTAGAGTGCAATGCTACTGGGAATGTTTTCTATCGAATTAGCAATTATATACCGATATTACAAGGTCATTTACCGATGATAAAATTCCCTGCAGCAATTTCTTGAAGAATTGATGCACAGATGGATGCCGCAGTGCGAACATCTACCAACTGGACGAGACTGAGTGCCCTTTCTACTGCAAACTTCGCGACTTCTCCTGCTGTCAGTAAATTCAGGCTGGTGGATTCCCACATTAGCAAATCTCACAGAGTCAGGAATGGAATACTTGGTTTTTCGCCGCTTTGGTGTACCCGGAGAGGCCTTTTTTGGCAAATGCCAACAGTGCGAGTCCAACCTCGCTGCAAAATTCTAGAAGAGACGTTAATTCTTGAGGGAACTGCTCCTGATACAGCACATAAGCATTGACTACTGACATGTTCAACAACCCAAAAAACAGTCTGTGCCACCATTTTGGATTTTTTCTGTCAACTTCGCACAGCTGTCGAAGTATGTCGTGCTTATCAACGCCCTCATGTGCTTACTGTAGTCATCCACAACGGTTGGGCATGGAACATTCGATTTGGAGCCATCCTTGTTCCTCCTTTTCACAGTTGTTGTTGAATCACCATGGTAGTTCGATACAAAATGAACAGTTTTCTTGTCCATCCACTTATAAACCGTAATTCCGTTTGGAATTGAACGATAATCAAATTGGCCTCTTTTTAGATCCTTGTCCGACGCTAACTGAGGGCAGTCTTTCCTGTTTGTTCGAATAGTGCCACATGCTAAGATGTGGCGAGACTTAAGTTCTTCAAGAAGAGGAAGGGAAGAGAATTAATTGTCAAAAACAACCTTGTGTTTCTTTTCTTGGAGATCCTTTACCAATGACAGCATTGCATCTCCGCCAAGTCCAAATACTTTTCTTTGGTTTGACTGCTGCTGGTTTTTTCCAGTGTACACATCAGTCGTGTAGATGTAACCTCTATCGTCTGCAAGGCACCAGAGGCCTCTTTTGATTGGCTTCATTGGATTATACTGCTTGAGACTACTTTGTCCTTTGAAAAGAATGGTAGACTCGTCAATACTGAAGTACTCGCGAAACAATCTGTTCTCCTTGAAGTGCTTGTTGAGATGTTCCAGTAAGGGCCGGCTTTTGAACAGTCTGTCCTTTTTTGTCAAATCCATCTTTGCATCATCGTTGACGTGAAGGTTGGTAAGAATTGTTTGAAATGTTTGCCTGGACATTGCTTCTTTGATAGGAGCAACTCCAAAATCCCTCTTATAAGACCAATAACGGGTCAAATGGGGGAGGCTATGATAGCCCATAATGATACTTATTCCTAGGAAAACTTTCATCTCCTCCGAAATGCTTGCTGGTTTTCCCTTCTGAACACTTTTCAAATTTGTCTCAAAGCATATTTTTTCACTTATATCTTTGTCAAAGAACTCAAAGAACGCTTCAAGAAGAGTTGCTATTGCAATATCAATATCAGCTTTCGTAGGTTTGAATGCAACGTCAACCGCAGGTTCTGGTTTCTTTTTCCATTTGCGTTTTGTTGATGAGTTTTGGAATTTTGAAACAACGTAGACAGAGTTTCTTGCATGGAGGCATCAGCATCAATCAATATCGTTAGCTTCATCTTCTTCATTTATATCCACAACTTCAATCTCTATGCCATCTATAGCAAATTGAGAGAAATCCAGAGCAGAGTACTCAAGGGACTCATCATCGGACTCTTCATCGGTTTCTTGAGCGTAAGCTGATGGTATATCAAAATTAATTTCTTCCATCTTCTTGCTATGAAATCCTCTTCTCTTCACATCACTGAAAAAGAGGCAGAAAAAATATAAAAACTGCAATTACACGCTTACAATCCCAATGTATAAAAGTAGCTCTCGGAATACTGGCGGTACATCTGAGGCAGGCTCAGCTGACGGTATATTTGAGGCATTATTGTTTATTGGTCATAAATAAAAAAGTCAAAGTTATTTCAGCGTATATTATAGTTTTCACTACAACCAAACATTTATTCTATGAATTAAAATCTAAAATAATTTATAAAAGTTCAAATATAACAATATAGAGTCGATATAAGTTGGAACAAAATTATAGGCATTCACCCGGTTGGTCGTCAGCAGCAATTCTGGCATCAGACGTTGTGTGGCTGCTAAAGTTGACAAATAGCGTTAGATATCAATGCGAGAGTGGTACTAGTGTGTACCGCCAGTAGAGCAGAGAAGATGTTTGCCCTCGTTTAGTTTGTAGTGGCTTACTCACCCCTTAACGCGACACAGCCTCCTCGTATTTTCTCCAGCAACTAGTGGCTTAGTAACCCCTCAATGCAAATCTCCATTTATGTCATTTCTAATTTAGTTATCGCTAGATTCAAATCTAGTCCACCAGAGTATTCAGTAATTGTAAGTTGTACCAATGTAACGTTTATCAATGAATGAGTTTCAACTTTTACTCGGTGTTTGAACCTTATACACGTGAGTAGAAGCTTATGTAAGACCGCTCCCGTAGCAGGCTATAACTGGATATCACAAGCCCTAACCGACTCACAGGGCGTCTACCTCGAGTAGACGTAAGGCACGATCTCAAAACAGTTGCCTTAACGGAACCACACGGCGCAGGTAGCTCACCAAATGTCTTACAAGTTTCTACGGCTGGAAATTTGGAGCGGTACTTATATGTACCATCAGTATCGAAAGGGTTAAACTGAGGTGACCAATGAGGTAAAGAAGACATTTCACTAATCTTCTTCAGATCGTTTGGCGTCAGTATGTTACTTCAGCAATTGCATTAGGAGATATTCGTACATTCATAAATATGGTAATATGTAATTGTACATATGGACAAATAATAAAAGAAGTTTTAGTTCCTCCAATCGTATTTATGAAAATGAAAATTAGGAAATAATGGGAAAAGAGACTATTCTTATCCCCTAACAGCTAACAATATATGAGAACAATGATTTTGTATCACTTCTCATTTCATCTCTCACAAGCAATATCCTCAACCGAGCCTATTAAAGGATTATTTTAATTACGTAAAAATATTTTCTCTTTTTAAAAAGTTCTAATTTCGGTGTTCAAGTATTCACCTCAAACTGTTAGTTGACTCAAAACAGTAGAAAATGACTGCGGAGGGTATTTACGACAGCCATTTGGTACCAGGTAGTGAGGCGCCTTTCTGCGAGTAAAGATTACCACGGCCAAATGCATATTTCATACGACATGTGAATATGTAGTTCAAGCATAATCTCCTTCCAGCAAGGTTCTCTCATCTTAGATTAGCACGTACCCTGAAATAATAGATAAGAAAGATTGACTGCGTCTTTTCATTATTCATCAACACGACTCAAATAGAATTTATAAATCATAACTATGAAATGTGCAAAAACCATAGTTATTAGAAATGTACAAAATCATGAATACACAACGAGTCCTAATACTGGCTGAAACCATGTATTTTTAACCTTTGCAACATTTAATGATTCATTAACTGAAGATGAGTTGGTAAAATGAAGTACCATTTTAATTTGTATTCTTCACATTTCAGATCATCATTTTTTTACTGCACTCTAGAAATACCATCAGTGTATGGGATTTTATATACAGAAGAATGCAATAGTTTTTTACTTATACAGCATTGTTATCAGGTGTAAAATTTAAGATTAGTCTCATAATCTAGCATCGCCAATACACGTCATGTTTAGTATTTTTTCATGATGAAATGTTGGAGTATGTGAAGTATTTACATGAAACTAATTTTATTGAAGTTTTATATAAATATTTTGGGCTATTTCGGTATTAAATAAATAAGGTCACCTTATTATCCTCATTTCAACATGTGATTCGCTTCCCAACAAATGCTCGTGTTAGGAGCATGGAAGTTCGTACTTCGTAGTTGGTAACGTTTTTCGTGTTTACACAATCTTTACAGTGTTGCCAATTTAGCATTTTTGGAGCCAGATCTGGCATCTTTTGGGGACGGTTAGCTCCAACACCTTGTCATCTGGCATCTNAGCCTATTAAAGGATTATTTTAATTACGTAAAAATATTTTCTCTTTTTAAAAAGTTCTAATTTCGGTGTTCAAGTATTCACCTCAGACTGTTAGTTGACTCAAAACAGTAGAAAATGACTGCGGAGGGTATTTACGACAGCCATTTGGTACTAGGTAGTGCGAGTAAAGATTACCACGGCCAAATGCATATTTCATACGACATGTGAATATGTAGTTCAAGCATAATCTCCTTCCAGCAAGGTTCTCTCATCTTATATTAGCACGTACCCTGAAATAATAGATAAGAAAGATTGACTGCGTCTTTTCATCATTCATCAACATGACTCAAATAGAATTTATAAATCATAACTATGAAATGTGCAAAAACCATAGTTATTAGAAATGTACAAAATCATGAATACACAACGAGTCCTAATACTGGCTGAAACCCTGTATTTTTAACCTTCGCAACATTTAATGATTCATTAACTGAAGATGAGTTGGTAAAATGAAGTACCATTTTAATTTGTATTCTTCACATTTCAGATCATCATTTTTTTACTGCACTCTAGGAATACCATCAGTGTATGGGATTTTATATACAGTAGAATGCAATAATTTTTTACTTATACAGCATTGTTATCAGGTGTAAAATTTAAGATTAGTCTCATAATCTAGCATCGCCAATGCACGTCATGTTTAGTATTTTTTCATGATGAAATGTTGGAGTATGTAAAGTATTTACATGAAACTAATTTTATTGAAGTTTTATATAAATATTTTGGGCCATATCGGTATTAAATAAATAAGGTCACCTTATTATCCTCATTTCAACATGTGATTCGCTTCCCAACAAATGCTCGTGTTAGTAGCATGGAAGTTCGTACTTCGTAGTTGGTAACGTTTTTCGTGTTAACACAATCTTTACTCGCTGCAGTGTTGCCAATTTAGCATTTTTGGAGCCAGATCTGGCATCTTTTGGTTACGTTTAGCACCTACGCCTTGTTATCTGGCATCTGTCTCCAAATCTGGCTCCAAGAAAAATAATCTGGTATTTTTTTAGCATTTTCATATACATATGAATGCAATATGTATTACCTCTGCAGTATCAAGTAAATGAACATTTTACTTGCCATATCAAAGGGATTTGTATCATGAAGCACGTAAATTTCTCATTCGAACTTGTTTTAATCTAGGATAACGTACAGTTTGGCTGAGTGAGCTCGTTCAATACTCGTTATGTTTTTGTTCAGTACTTGTTTTACCCGCTTTGGTTTTGCTGTGTCAAACCAAGCAACTAGTCTTGTATCAGTTCGAGAAGTGTCAGCGTTAAGTGCAGTGTTTGGATATTGTAACTGCAACTTTCAACAGTGTTTTAAAGTCGTAGTCTTTTAAATTTCACTCTGTAATTTTG
>VCRD01004697.1:0-34299 GCA_006783055.1 Trinorchestia longiramus
GAGGTTGTCCTAGCACATAAAAAGAATTTTGTTATGGGATAGAGCTGTAACAGTTTTAGGGACTAGGCTTACTTCAAGTTATGAGGAGGAAAATGTGTACTTTAAATAGGTGCCAAACGTGGATGACAAATTGATGAAGTGCAAAACATATGGTCTATATAATTTAGAAATATGTTCGAACACTTATAGGGAAGAGATAAGAGATAAGAATATGTCGTATTAATATTCTTACGCTATATGAAGTGACACGGTATTCATGTAGCAGCACAGAAATTGTAAGCAAATGACACCAGTACGAACTATCTCTCAGAAGGTCCTTAATGAACCGGAGACTTCGTCTAAACGAGACACCAACCCGAAGAAGTCAGTTGATGATCAGGATGGTTGCAGTTCACAGCATTGATGAAGATCGTAGATTTCAAGCAAGGTATATTGATTGTTTTCAGATCTTACAGCAATAAGTCATCAAGTTCAATCTTCACGGTAACATGACCCATGTTTTTCTAATCCATATAACATGATAGAAGGTGAGGTAAAGCAGTAGACCATCACGGGCTCACTTTGTTCTATCTTGATTACTTTTGCTTGTATATTCAGTTCTTACCCTTACCCACCACATTTTTCACCGAAAGAAGAAATGCAACACAATCAAACGCTGTGTATCGTATTGCCAGCAGCGTATAAACAAACAGAACCGTAACATGTTCAGAGAATTCTATAACTGTTGAATGCTGTGCTAGGTGAATAAACACCATATTTTTACAGCACATCTATTCAGAGAAGACTTCAGGGTCTATTTAGACGGTTTAAATTGAATTTGATTGAGAACTTAGCTAGTTAATGTATTCGATTCGCAGACACACCGATCACATTGGACAGATGTGCTTTATGAAAACAAATAAATAAACTTGCTGAACAACAACTTCAGAGGAAATACGATCATTTCAAATCAAATACAATTCTCAATGGCATGCAGAACAATTTTGAGTGAAAATTATTGGTCTTCTAAATAGTTCAAGTACAAGCTAAAATAATCGCTGTACGACGTACTGTAGATATACACAAGGAAAACCAAAAACCTGTAGTACTTGCCAGCATACTTTAAACGTGTGTCTCTGTAAATATGGAATACACATGTGTACTGAGCAACTGCGTTATACACGAGTATGAAGCCTTTTTCCACAGCACATTCTCTTACATAGCTCAATGAATAGCACACAATAAATTCGTCCAGTGCTCACAAAATGGTGAGTTGGGTTCGATAAGACCAAATTATGAAGTTCATGAAACAGCTAACTACAAGCCATTACAATTAAGCGCCGAATGGGTATATTTCAGGAACTGATTAATAAAACACAGAATGAACTGTACAAACAGACACATGAGCGTTCCAAGATGTCGGGAAATATAACACATAGAAGTGGCGACTACACGCTAACCACGAGACAACTGTTGTTTTTGATATAAAAATATAATCCACAAGCTATTATATTTGTACATTGCATGCTTACATTTGAAAAGCTAAGACAATGAAACTAGCAGATTTTTCTAACTTTTTGACCCTCCCAAATATACGTTCGTTCTGTTTAAGGTATTTCATAAAACTACACAGTAAAACTCACAAATACTGTAGGCAATCTTAAGGATTTCACCTTAAACGTCCACTTGACTGATTAATGATACATTTTTGTGTAACCATCAAAATAGAACAAAAGAGATGAACCAAATCAAACTGGAAAGGTAAGTTAAAATAAAAACTGTAACCAATCAAAACTCAAAGAAGCTTTGACTTTAAAAGAGCGTAAATTATTACTCTCATTGAAAAATATGATAGTCTAGAAACACTGATACTGAACTGTAAACCCTGCATAAAAAACACTTGTGGAGACAATTTATACTTATGACAGCGAATGCTCAACCAATCCTCAAAAACTTCGTGGAAACTTCATCAAGAAAATCGTCAAAATCTTAAACTAATGCAAGCATCATGCGGCACTGATGAAATTTATTGAACCTAGTTAAAATTTTCATCCTCTCAAACTAAATGAAACTATCACCAAAATTCTTCGATCACTTTCAAGAACGGGAAGAAGTTGATTGAAAGCCTGGATGCAAACACGCTTGCTCTTAACTAAATTACTTTTCGTTTGATCCATTAAGTAAATGTTAAAATAAATTCTAATATAAATTAAAGAATTAGTATTCGACGTTGATAAATTCACACAAATAGTTTTAGAATCGAGCACTTGAAACAAAGTAGGAAAACTCACGTAAGAATCAGCAGAGCAGTTAGCAGAAGGTTGAACTTACCTGAAACAGAATCAGAAACATTAAAATGATGTTGCATGGGCATGACACACACTGAAATTCTATAATAAAGTTGTCAATAAGATTATTTTGTAGAAGAGTCGATAATTTCACGACTCAAAAACAACTGTTCACAAATGCACGAAGGTTTATGATGTACATATGTACTGAAGGTAAGTTCTGTCAGCACCCCTTCTTTGGTGGGGGAGAGGGGGAGAAAGAGTCTTAGGTTATGCATTGGAAATGCATTACCGAGGTAGAAAAGACAACTTCATAAAATCAGTTTGATCAACGACTACCATCGCCATGATGACTTTTTCAATACAGTTGGCTCGTCAATATGGAAATAAAGAACGCAGTTAGAATTTTACAATTCCGTTAAACAAACTAGTTTAAATTTAGGCAAAAACATGTCATAAGTAAAATTTTGTAACGTTTTTATAAATGAATTGTCCTACATATTGTCTAAGGCATATCTATTTAAGCGTAACAAGAGAAGCAGCAAATCAATACGAGTTTTTCAAAACCACTTACTGTACATGAGCAAATATTTCTGAAAAGTCACTGTAGTTTACAGAGATACTACAAAACGAAATGTCTACACACAAATACTAATAGCTGAACATAACTCAACATTATAATAAGTTATTTTACTAAGTGATGTACAGACTCAGTAGGTTTCAAAATGTCCCACTCAGCGAAATTCTCACGTGCACATCAACTCAATTTGAACGAACAGATTTTTAAACGGTCGTACAATTGTGACAAAAGTTCTCAGTCAGCACTTAATAAGAAAAGAACTTGAGGCTCCATTATGAATCTTAAACTTTTGCTAAAACTTTGGGAGGAAAGTTCTGCGATAAGAACTGGTGCGGGTGATTTTATCCAGGAGACAGGGAGACGTGAGAGCTAGGGAACGAAGGAAGGATCACGCTCCGTAGAGTTTTGTTGCTGGGCACAGTCACCTCTCAGGCTAACTTACTGCAATGCAAAATGCAAAACTGATATTTACGATCTGAAATTGTTTTCCTGTTTCAGCAAGAATTGCGTATGCACAAATACTTTCGTTCGTGGCTATACTTGAAAGCTAGGACTTCTGAGGAGTTCAAGCAATACTCTAGTTTTCTTACGAGGACCGTTTTTCAGTTTTCTTTTGCAATCATGGGTGCTTAGATATTTTTCTTAGAGTCGGATCAGGTGTCAATATTTCCAGGAACAAACTATTTTTCCTCCCTACTGAATAGGAACAAATTTTATACAAGAAATTGTGGCGATATAAAAATACGCGTCTATTTTTATTCATTTATTGTCGACATTTTCTTAAAAAAAAGAACACATGCTAGCTACTGATGCTTGGTTCTTCCGTAGTTTCATTTCTTCGTCACGTTTCATCAATTCTTGTGAATAATTTTGAAGAAAAAAAGAGAAATCATGACATGACCGCCCAACAGTCGACATATAAAATAATTAAAGGTCCCCTATCTTGACGGCAGACATGAGATACGATATTAACCACAGAAAGCTTTGAACACATTTCATTTTAATAGTTACTTAAATTGGGTGAATAGCAGCAGTTTTCCCTATTAAGGCAGATCAAATGGACATCCTAATCCAATGAAGGACGTCGAATGCAGCTCCGGAATTATCGCAACGTAACTCTGAAACTAGACGTTATCAAGACAGATTAATCGTATTCTCAACTAAACAATCAAAATTCCATTGACTTCTACGTTTAAATGCAATAGTTTTGTCGACTACTGACCACATTTTTACTTGCAATAGCATCAACATTACCACTTGTAAATTGCACTGGAGATTCTGCACTGGTAGCTAGAATATGAAAACTTGACACTCATAAATAGCCCTTTAATGTAATACCCGTTTTCTTCCATTACATGGCCAAAATAACCTCGTTGCGTTCTCCACCGCGATTTGCTACTTTGATCCACGGCACTGGCATGTTTTCCACGTCTTAAAGCCACCTAGATATTGGCCAAGTGCGTAAAGAATTCTTTTACAAGAATGCGCTAACTATACACATCATAGTATACGTGCAAGATCTGCTGCAGCCCGTCAGCATGATGGCCTTGGCTGGATTTGTTTCAAGCCATATGAACCCTATTTTTTAATTATTTTAAGCTCATTTCCAGGTTGTCAAAGTAACTTGTATAACTACAAGCTAATAACGTTCTTTCCCTCGTCGGAATCTACCCACAAATTTCCCCTTCACTCCGAGTCCCTTTTCCTTTTATATGAGCTTCGTTCTATCCTATCCTTTTTCCTAGTCGGCAACACCCCAAATCTACGCAACCATGGTAACACATTATTCTAAACAATTGCTGTTCCTTCATATTCATACCAGGATTATGCTGTACCACCATGCATCCTTTTATTTCTTTAATGAACAATTTTCCAACTTCCCCATCGTAAAGTACTTGCCTACTTCTTATTCATTAAAATCACTAGACACTTCCCTGCTTCAAACCCTGCTTATGCATTTTGGCGGGAGTGTCACCTAACAAAATTAAAGTTCTTCGTCATTTCTTTAGAATGATTGTATCATTCCATTCAGAGCATAGTCGAATTAAACTATCACAGCTACTACGTCTTTACGTCACTCCGCTAATCTCGAATCCAAAACCGGTTATTTTGGGTATTATAAAGTCTCAATACCTTTGTTCATATCAATATCTTCTCGCTCGTGGACTGAAAGCAGTTATCTTCAAATTTGAGAATCTCACATACAATTAGTTTCTGGTAATTTCAGAACGTTCTTTACATCGTTCGGGACAGCAAGAATAAATACGCATTTACAATAAAACTGGAGGAAAAGAAGTTATCACGCTGTAAGTCGATCATCCGTGCACGGAAATATTGACTTATGAGCATCATACTGAAATCAACTATGAGGAGACTGCAATAACTACATGTAGCTAATAAATAATACTCTACTAATTAATAACTTGTGTGTATATGCCTTTCACTGGAATTAGCTAACAGCCCATGCAATAACTACGCACATGGCAACTGGGGTCACTTCGGGAGTTCAAGAACAATCCCAATCAGAAGCAGTCTCCGAGGCCCCCTGATGGAGATTGACATATTAAGGGCACATGCGACCGAAGATACTAGTATTGCCCTCAAGAAACTCCTGTTGAAGACCGCTGGCCCATGCAAGAAGAGACTCCTAGGAGCAACAGACCTGCCGACGTGGTTATTTTGATCAACTTTAATTTCTTGGTTGTTGTGGTTAGATCTAAAATTACAACTCTGGAAACAAAAACAATAAACTTGAAAGCGTTCCCCTCCGGAGACGGAATGAATCAATTTTATAAATTAAGAAATGAACAACCAGGACCGGTACATCGATTTTCCAGCACCTTCAGTACACATCTGCATGTCTTGTGCCAAAGAAACTTTCAATGGATACGCGATATCATTTATTTAGAAATTTTATTTAATACATTGCAGAAAATTTCAGTGAAAATTTGACCATATTTAATATACCGGATAAATTAGAGAAAAAAATAGACTTCATACGCCTATAATGGATGAAGGAAGCTTGAAAACATCGATACTGCACACGACATATTATGTTATCAATTTTCATTTCAACTCCAATGTACGAGTCTCAACGAAATCACACGAAAAAGGAACACTGAGTGAATGTTAAATTTAATCAGTTTACAAAATATTTCCATTTTCTTTCAAAATGGTAATACCTTAGCTTAATTAGTAGATACTTTTTATTTCATGTACATACATTTTTTGTGCATTCTTAAGAATAGATCAAAAACTTTAAAAAACTGAAAATCTCGCAAAGAAAAAATACACGAGGGTTGCAAATATTACTAACAGTTTTATTACAACTAACTCTTTTAAATTGAGTACAGAAACTAATAAAATACCTTGTGCATCGCGTCAGAAATGAGATCCTGCAGCACTTTTTCTCTCGTGACAGAAACAAATTACGGAAATAACAAAGGAATACCTTCCGCTCCGTCTCTCAGAGATCTCCACATTAAAAAAGGTTGAAGTTTGCTTGCAGTGTCAGCCGAGCACATCGAAATTTATGACAGCCACTTGAAGAAAATGCCAGGCAATCAGACGATTCAAGCACCTCATCGACCTGTTAGATCTTCTTGCTCGTGGGGGAAGACATTCTTTAAATAGGATAGCAAACATAAAATTGACACTCGAGCTTTTACACAGAAAAAGTTTAAGGCTACACGATCGTAAGAAGACGAAGAAAACACCATAACATTTTCTAGATGATAACAGGTCTGATGACTTAGCAATGCCAGAGGTGACCTCTCGAACTGGAGAGTGAAGCTAGCTTACTAGTAAAGAGATCCTTGATACAAGATAAATAATGCCAACTTGTGCAATGTTCTTGCCTGTGAAATTTAACATGACCCAAATTCATTCTTTAGTTTCAAACAATGAAATTAGAACAACTAAATCTGCGTGTAAAACAAACTACGCATAGAATACACATCCGGATGGCCTAAACAGCAGCACTTCCAGGCTCAAGAAAGATTCATAAAAATAAGTAAAGTACTGAATATTGGTGCCAAGAAATCGAACCCGAAACATCAGTATCAAAAAAGTTTACCGCCGCAATTTCACTTCATGATAAAAAAGCTGCTAAAAGTACTACAATTCCAATGACTAACAGACTTATCAATAATACTAATTACGCCCATAAAAAATATTTTTCAATACAAGTGATGATGGCTATGGCGCAGAGCTAACCTACGGTCCATATTAATATCGCCATATCGGTGATTTTAAAGGAATCAAATCTATCATCATTAGTGCAAAATGAAGTACCGTTTCGTCTATAAACTTGGGTCCCATATAAGTCATAATGTAGGTGGAAAGTCGGCACCATATTTGACCCGGCAGGAAAGTCTGATCCTGGAGCTAATGGGGGCACATGAAAGTTGCCTTAACTTATTAGATAACTCTCGTATCCATCTAGCGCAATGTTTAGGTAAGAAGTTCATCTTCGTAATAATTTGTCGCTTCTATTGGCTCAAACATATAGGATATACCATCTATTCAAGAAGTTCTTTTTCTTTGCAGAGTACATTCAATTCTGTGAAATACTTACAAGAGGAAAATAATTTTCAGAATGAACTCTGTAAATGTCGTTTAAATTTCTTGAATTAGTAAATAAATTTACCGGAAAGGAGGAGTGAACAAGCCTACCTCTTGCAGAAGCCAGAGTAGTGCAAGTGTGGACACAGAGGGAGCTGCAACACCTTTATTACTCTGTACCGTAACTGAACACCAATATTATTATTAATAATATACTGAGTTATTTTAATAACAACGTTGTAATGGGAAGGGTTTCACTGATCATTCCCTAGAAGAGCAGTTCAATAGCGGTAGATATAATTCTTCTTAGATAAAACTTTAGGAATGTAGCACACAAGAAATATCGCTGGCACTCGTACTCGTACAGGTAGTTCATTGCACGTTACACCGGCCTCCCGCACCAGAGAAAAAACAAGCAAGAAGAAAGCTTAGGATTTTTAATGCTCAAAACTATGCAGCTACCAGCCTTGCCATTAGCATTGTTGATTCTGCGACGAGTAGCTAGGAACTACACCGACGAAAAGTATATTCAAACCTGTACAAACGAGGACACAAACTTTTTGTCCTGAGCAATATTTAGAAATTTATTCTACTCCTCCATGGACGCCAAGTGCTTAGATTTCCTTAAGGTTAAACTCCTTCTATTAATAACTTCCTCATAATTTGCCTAGTTGATGGAACCTGAAATACAATGGTAGCAGAAAGATAAAAAGTTTGCTAGTACAAATATATTCAAAGCATAGTCAATTACGTTCAATTCACCAAATCTACTTAGCAGAAACTAGGATAATTTTACATTATACAGCATAAGTAGCACCAAGAAACCGGTTTATCCCACAGCACCTCAGTAGGCAAAACCTGCCTCGGTTGGAAAATACTAACTATAGAACTCAAGTATATAAAAGAGACGAAGCAAAACAAGGGGACGAAGCTTAAACGAGGATCTATGCGGAAATTACGATACTATAATTATCATTATATAATGATTGATATTTTTAATAATCTGTAAAATAGAAAGTAGGAGAATTAAAACATTAGGCGAGGCAAACCAATGAAACCGACAGCCAACGCTTACCTCTGACAACTATGGTAGCTGAATGTAACAGATAATTACATGAAAAAAATTATAGGAACGAGGGTCTTTTGTAACCTGAGGATAATAACATGTACTTCAAGTTTGCTCTTGAAAAGTTTTTCAATCCAGAAGAGCACTTAGCAATCTACACGCACTGGAGAACAGATACTAACAGCACATCCTCGAGCGAATACCAAGACAGTGGCAGGTACAATACGACGTTAAAAACGCAGCTCAAACAGAGCGTAACTCGCAACAACAGTCGCAAACAATGGCATCAGACGAAGCTTCTCCAGCAGAACTGCGGCTTTCCTAAGACAAGATCGAGCAAGCAAACCAGCTGAAAAAAACACAAGACGAGGAAGTGGAAAGAAAGTAAAGGAAACAGAAGGACGCAGGAAGCAAAATAAATAAATGATGGAACTCCTTAAGTAGAAAATGACAAGATTATTAGTGTCAAAGCAATTCATGGAACTGGAAAAATAGAGGTAGGAAAAAGCGGTTGTTATTTCTTTATGGATCGGAAAGTAACGAGTCTTCATTCAACCAAGTGTTAGTCGGTGAAATACTCGGCTACATAAAATCGTTAAAAAAATTTAGTGTTGACTGCGGGAAAACTTCCACCATACGTACTTTGATAACAAAAGATCTGCTTCAATTTAATAACATACGCCACACATATATAGTAAAAAAAAATTTCCAAATTCTGGGAGAATCTCTGCAAACTCTAAATTTTACGTGCTAATAAAGTCGTATGTTCTCCTTTCATATTCATCCGTAACAGTCGCTTTGAATTTATAAGCTAACTTTAGACTACAGGCAGATATACAAATCGAAGTTAAGTTTCAAGGCACAAGCTGAAAAACAAGTCTGGAAAAATTCTGTGACACAGCAACCTAATGTGACTCACTGTCAGTTTCACTTGAACCTGCAGCATTTATGGGGAATGACAGCACTTTAACTCATTCATACATGGGTTCGTTGCATTTAAGAAAACAAAAACGTTAAATGATTGTACGACAGATAAAGGAAGTAATAATTTCGTTATTAGAACACGCTAATTTACAACTGTCCACGTAATTCTCCGCACTTTTTCAACACGCAAAACGTACAAATAAGTCAGAACATTTTCTCGTTAACCATGAATTGCGGTTTCAGCATTCGGGATGTGTAATGAGCAATGAACTACGGACGCAATTCAGAGTTCGCTCTCAGGGGTCGCAAGTAATTGGAAGTTGATCCAAGAGGGACGAGCTTCATGACAGTTCGAGGACAGCTTATCTAAAGATCTGTAGCGCTAATAAAAGTTAACCATAAGTCGGTGAGATTAAAATTGTTCATTTACTTCGCCGTTGATTGGTAGAGACTGATGGAAAACGCCTACCTGAATTAGATCCGAAACTTGCCCACATGTATTGATTCAGTGAAGTAGTTCTTGTAAGCGAAGAGATGCGTTGAAGCAACGAAAAGAAAGAAGGATTCACAGACAGCGCGCGCATAACCATCACTTCTCCGGTACAGATTGTAGAGGATTCAACATACGACACAGCCCAGCCTACAAAAGACGCAACATGTAGCATGACTAATATGAGCTGGACAGAATAATTAAGTCGACACCAAGGTCTACTGTAAACAGTAGTCCTTGGTCGACACCCAAGTTTGAAGCTGGAAATTTTGTTAACAGGCGTCGGATGGTCATGGACTGCCTGTAACATACATTACCACACAACTCATGACGTATAACATGATTATACATAACCACACAACACATGCTTACCCCGTTATGTGATGGCAGCTTCTTAATTTTTTATATAAATTTAGACCAACATGAGCAACATCACTATTAGTCGAACTGAAAGCAAGGCAGTTTTGTAAGCAACTCATTAGAAACGGACACAAAATATGGAAGCCACAGGAGCAGCTGTTGCAGTGATCAGAGTATAAAGGTGCACAAGTAAAAGATCATCAGTGCGTTCATAATATTGCTGATTAGAGGCAAAGGCAGAGCAGTCAGCAGTTTCTGATCAGTCCGTGAGATAACTTCTCTTTTTCTCTGACACATTGTGTACTTATTCGTCAGGGAACTGTTCATTCCACCCGTAATAATACAGAATTATGTCACGCATTTCGAAACTAATGCAGAACAATTCAACAATATAGAATAAGTTTAATAACTAAAGGGAGATTGGATTGGGATGACGCTTAGCCCTGACATGCAGTTGAACAAAGATATGAGGGCGAGCAAGTCTTCACATAGCTTCTTAATTTTTTTAAAACGTTTTCTTTCCCAAAACTAATGTACCACCTCTTTCTACCTCTAGGATTTGACCAAGAAAACTTCACAAAGAGATTCATGAGACTCAATTGGCAGAGCTCAATTCAAGCACTGGATTATAATTTGGAATATGAAATATAAATCATGACACTGTGGTGACATGTAGCTTCCTCTTAATTGAAATAAGCGCAGTTCATTATTTTTCTTTCTAGAGTTGTAATTTTAGATCTAACCACAACAAGCAAGAAATTAAGGTTGATCGAAATAGCTAAGTTAGCAGGTCTGTTGCTCTGAAGAGCCTCACCTTGCATGGACCAGCGAGCTTCAACAGGAGTTTCTTGAAGGCAATATTAGTATCCTTAGTTGCACGTGCCCTCATTTTTTTCATGATTTTAGGTGGCATAAAAACTCATCTCATAAGCACACAAGCAAAAATTACCAAGAACAAACTAATTTCGAAACTTATTAGTAAAGTTCAACCAAGAAGTTGAAATAAATGAAGGAAAGGTTGGGAAATTCGAAAGAAATTCACAGTTACCGTCGAAACAATTGTTCAAACAGAATTGACTCCAAAGCTAATAGCGTGAAACTAGGCGTCTTTGCAGTCTCATCAGAAACGCAAGGAAAATCCCCATAAGACGGAGGAACCGCCACAAATTCAGGAGAGAAAATCGCATGCACTCTGAACACTCCCGGTGCAATTAAAAGGTAAATCTGAATATCCGCGTGATCCGTGTGTGAGCGACGGCTTGTAATTGAATCCGAGGGACCTCATCTCATTACGGCAAGAATTTTAAGATAAATGCGAGAATGTGAACTAGACCATCAAATTTAGCAGCCATACTGACGAGCACCTGGTGGAATGAGGGGAAGTTCAGGAGGCACTAATGGAGCTCAGGGATGCAGACGCACCGACACACACTTATTGATGCAAAGTTAAATCGAGAATTTAGTCTAAGTTATGAGTATTAGAATTTTTTATTAGCAAAAAATTAGATAACAATTACTTTGAGACACTGTCGTATTCCCACAGCAGGGTTTATTTTTGAATCCCAAGATGAAGGTTTAAAATTTATAATTAGTACAGCCCAAAGAAAAGAAGCAATAAAGACATCTACTCCTTGGAAAAACACTCGGTACTGAAAACAACACAAAGAATCTGACAAAACATGTTCATCAAGATGCTGTTTTTTTCAATAATTTGTTAAAACAACAATGAAAATATCAATGCAAATGAGACTTCATTACATCTCTGGTACGAGATTGTAATTGAAATATGAACTCAACGTAAGTTAAATACGATTTGAAATTTTACAATGATTTTAATAGTCACAAACTTAACCAAAGTGTTTTCTAAGCGTCGGTGAAACGTCACTAAAGTAAGGAAAAATGTTTCCTTTTACACTTAAAATAGGCCGCGTGGTAATGGCTTCTTATTTCATCTAAATCAAATGTTTACATAAACGCATGCATGAAGCTATAAAATGAAAAGGAAATTCTTATTAAGTTCGTAAGAAATTCATATACAAACTTATACCGTATATATTAAAAACTAACGAAAAGAAATTACAAATGATCGCTGTACAGACACCCGAAAAAACTTTTAATCGAATACAAGCTCAGTGATTAAGCGCGTTTTACGTTTATAGGTTTCTGTCCATATAAATACAGATATCTTTTTTCAAAATGTTAAATAATAACTCTCACACATATCAATTTGAATATTTATAACATATTAAAACTTTATGCTCACATGTACATGTAGTGTTCTGAATAAAATGATGGAAAACTAAAATCGAATGAACAGAAATGAGACATGGAAGAATTTCAACACGTGAATGTTTGAATGAGAAACACGTAGATGTAGGGCACAGTTGTGCTGAATCAGTAAACAACATGTATCGTTATTTCAGCAAAAGTTCAAGTAGAGTGGAAACTTAAGATACGAACAGCTCTGTATACGAGAAATTCAAGATAGTAGGAAAGTATGAGCGAAAAATTCTGTTTTAAATACGATCATTGGCTCGTGTAACGAGCCACGACCCATGCTGTGGGTATACGTGACGCGCGTTTCCAGATCTGCTTCGACCCGGAAGTTTGTTGTTTGTTCTCGATACAAGAAATTCGCTGTATGACCTCAGTGCTGGAACAAATTAAACTCGTATCTCAAGGTTTCACTGTATATAAAACGTCTTGACAAGGTAAAAAGTTACTAGCAAAGACACGTAAGAAAGCATGGAAATGAGATACACTAGTGCCCGCACAATTTAGTAAATTAATAGGTAATTTTAAAACAAAGAAGTGAAGATTCCATGAAAATAAAATTGAACCATTTGAAATTAAAACTGGATGTTAACAGTCGATGGTGACTAACTTCCATATTATGTACATGAGGCCTAAGTTCAATATGAGAAATAGAAAGAAAACTACCTAAAAAAATATCTTGAGAGCAAAACCTCGAGGTAAAGACAGGCAATATTATACTCTCAATAACACCTCCAAGTGCACAAATTAAGGATTGAAAATACTCATTGACAAAAATTGTCTCGTCATTGCATTACTTGAACATCAAATTGAATCATCTACCACTACACTCATCCATTTACGATCCAAACGAAAGTGGTATTCTAAACGTCATTATTCGTGTGTGGAACACAAACAGGTACAAGCACTTGGTCCATGGCGTTCGTCTCAAGAAGAAAGAGATGACAAAGTTCGCCCAAAATGTCAGCGGTGGTGGTGATGCCAACGAGAGAAGTGAGAAAAAAACAAGAGTTTGCAACAGAGTGTAACGGTAAGAACAGAAAGAGAAAACGAAATAGATAGGAGATGAAAATGCATGTCATACACGCACGATCGGCTGGCAACGGTCTAATATGGGATTGCTTAGCGTCTCGAAATATCAGAGCCTGGATCCTGGAACAGAGCACCAACTGAGAAGCAGTGTCTAGACCATGCTCCATGTCCGCGATCTCGAGCGAGGGAATGACGATCAAGCCTCAAAAGGAAACACAAAGGTATTTACAGACAGAGTCACCGATGCGTGCCTCGAAAATACTTTGAAGGAGATTGATGACACCTAAGGGGATGTGTTCCTCCTCAAGTTATTGGGGGTAGACGTGCCATACGTATAATTTTTACTTAATTTCAACCCATAGGCTACGATATTGTGGCTACTTTAAGTCTAGAGCCGTACAAGTTGAAGAGAAATCAGTTAAATACCGAGCTCGTAAATTTCTTAGCATTGGGATTCAGTTGCATAGAATTTATATCACCACAGTCGCTGATGAGGTGTTCTTAACGGAGGCAGTGGTGATATTAAGCAAAGAATTAATCGAGTACTTGAGTAGATAATTATAAAGACAAGGACAGACATACAAAGCTCCTTGCAACAATGAGTCAGTATCTTTTTACCACTGAGCACACTAAATGGATGGCTGCTTTCAATTCCCCATTAGGTAACGATAGAGATACCAGAAAATTTTAGCATGAACTATTTCGATCTCAAAGTTTATTTCATGGAATGAAGCTAAAAGAACTTTGCTTATCAGTGTATCATGTTTTAAGCTCATTACAGAGCTACAAGAAAACAAAAAAATACTTAACTCATTAGTAGGTTGGTAATAAATGAATGACGCACATAACTGCGTTACTGATGAAATTCAGCTTATCTCAGATGGAACAGTCAGTAAAATTCTCAATTGGAGTTCATAGAGTACGGCGACAAAATGAAAGTATGCGAGTCAACGTAACTGAGCTCACCATGACTCCACCAACGCTAAAATCAACGCAACTGAGCTCACCAGGCCTCCAGCAACGCTACCGTCAATTCAACCGAGTTCACCAGGCCTCCGACAACGCTATAGTACACTGAACTGAGCTCAGCAGCGTATAATGAAGCAGCAGCAACAAGAGGTAAAGGCTCAGAACACTTTGTCCGCTGGTAGCTGAACAGTAGCTCCCCAAATGTGCACCATCATGCAGTCATCAGCCAGTCATACCCACCACAGGAGCTTGGTAGGTTCTCCGTCGATCACTGACAGGGAAATGAAACATTCCGTGCAGTCATGACATACTAATTAGAAAGAGATACAAAAAATGATTCGTAAGCTGGCAGCAAAGTTAACGAACTCGACTAGCGAGAACTAAGAATTTTTTGGAGGTCAGATACAATTGTCAAAAACGAATGAAATAATCGTCGCAACAAGGAGGAAATTTTTCAAATAGTGTCCACTGCTTATAAAGTTAATCAAGAAAATACCCATTCATGCGATAATTTCAACAGGACAACGTGTTTTCATTTCCAAGTAATGGCTTTTTTGAAGACAAAGGGTCAGGCCAATACGCCTTCATAACCTGACGGTCAATGCGGTACAAGATCGGGTCAATCAAACGATCTTCCGTTCACAATAATAGCATTTCTATGCTAATGAGAATTTAAAAATAATGAAATTCTCAGCCGACGTCAACACGAATTACTCAAGTAAACATATAATTAAACATGGCTATATAATGTCACTAAGTAATTTACAAGCAGATGGACGCAAACGTAATTAAAGCGAGATCAATAATATCACAACTCCTGCTTACGAGTAGACTTTATTTGACCAATTGATATTCAGTCCAAACAAGAAACGAACGTTCTCGGGTGAGAAGTTCCTCATTTCATCGTGTTACCCGGGTGGCTGAATATTATAACAAGCATCATTATCGTACATCTTGACAAGAATAAATACGACAGCCTTCGGTCTCCAGTACCATTAAATCGCTCAAAGCGTGGCTGATAAAGAGATCAGCCATGCTTTTCAAAGACCACTTACTAATTTCAACTAATTCGGTGATTACACCGTCGTAAGCTCATTCAAGACAGAATTTAAGTGCATCGCTTCTACTGATGCGAACAACTAAGAACTAATCCTAAAATAAGCTGTAAAAACAGTAATTTTTGCTTCGAAAACATTGTTGAATACAATGGTCTCAATCATATTCTTGTATCTATGGATTTAAATACCTAAAATATCAGCTAAAGGTTGGACGCTTGAGGAATTTTTTTTCGCATCATCTTTAAGTAACAAAATAATTCAAGTTCCGATTTTTGACTCGCAGCAAAATAATCTCTTGAAATATTTGAACAGCAAAAAAAATAAAATACAAAAATGGATACTCCGGCCAAGCACGAATTAAATTCCGCACATAATTCAAGAGCTATCGAATTCGTGACAGATTTATGAGCGATAGAATATTATAAACGAAGCATCACAATGTTTTATAAATATAACAGATAAAAGAACGCTCTACATTTAGTTCAAGATGAACATAATAATCATGTTAATTGAAAAGCATGAAAATCAACACTCGAGAACTGAAATTCATTTTCAACTATAAGAATAGAATAGAATAGAATAGAATAGAATGGAATGAGGCTATAGGAACGAACCTTCGGGCCCATTCTTGGGTCGGATAATTACTTCGATAATTATTCGGTTGTTTACCCAAGTCCCATGCCGTATTTCTAGCCGCGTCAACCATGTCGGCAGCGGGATTTGAACCCGGGTCTTTCTGCTTGCAAGCAAATTCGCTCACCAGTCGACCAAGCTGGTGACAGTCGACCAAGCTGGTGACAGTCGACCAAGCTGGTGACAGTCGACCAAGCTGGTGACAGTCGACCAAGCTGGTGACGAAACGTAAGAAATGGTGTAAAAACATAAGAAATAATGAACCACTACATAATTTCACGATACTGATGGACTTCAAGTGAACGGATTCGATTGAATGAATGCAATTTTTGATAATTAGGCCATTTAAGGCTGACGTTGTCGCCTAATTAGGGCGGTGAGTTGAGAAGACCTGGTAGTCCCTCATGGGTCACTGATAACTAACCTATTTGATAAAACTACTGAGTGAAGAAATCTACATCACAATCGAGATCATCAACATCATCTCTAGCACTATCACTATCTCTACTAATGGCATCATCATCATTATCATCACTATCACGACAGGCAATCATTTTTATAATTATTATTACCATCATTATATCGGAGTTTAACCACCATATTCACTTAGCATTTCAACAGTAGCATGGAGCATCTCTACGAGGTAAACAACTGAAGCATGAAGATAACACGAAGTGTTGGAGACACTCCCGTATCTGGTTTGATGCATAGAACGCCGGTCTCCAGAGAGCTTAACACGTTTGTTGCGATTGCCTAGCAGGTGCAAATCTTTGCTTTGTACATACAGTCACTAGAAAGCTTTGAAAAAATTACAGAACCTAACCTGAGTGACCCACCGGTGGGTCGCATCGCAACAAACGTGTTAACACAAGCAAAACAGGGAAAAAGGCTTACTTAGCTATGATATTATGCTCTCAACAACTGCGTGTAAGAAACGAGTACAGCTTATTCTGTTGTAAGTGACGAGTGTTACCACGACAACCGCTAATTCCATAATGCACTCTAGAAAACTGGACGGGAAAGTTGTAGCTGTGATACCCCGCGTATTCCTCCAAGAGGCTCCAAGTCCCCAGATACGCTGACGGTCAGTCCCCTTCTGATGCACCCTCATGACAGAACTGGATGAACAACATTGCCGGGAAACCTAACAAAACACATTCAATTTATGTCTAGTTTAGGTGTCATACGATAAATGTGAAAATATATATGTCTACAATGAATGAGCGTTCAAATAACAGAGTCAGAACATTAAAGTACAGGGCTTATGGTTCACTATGGAATAACACTACATACTACCATAGAAAAGCAGCACTACTGTGCTATACAATACTATTTATAAACACTTCCCTCACGGACATTTATCAGAGCGCAATAAATGAAAAGGAGTGCAGGGACACATAGATGTATCTGCAATGTTCAACTGTTTTGACGACGCTGCTATGCCTGGAATCAAATCAATGCTTTCAGCTAACAAAATTGCAGTTAGTTTTCGAGAAAGTTTAATGACAGGAAACGTGATGAAAAATCGATGCGAGTTTAAGGTTTCATGTCACTTCTCTGGCCAAATAGAGGCTGAATAAAATTCAAAGAGCCGTAAAATGCTCGTCATGCTCTCATAAAAGCCTACTGAGAACATCGAAGTCATCACATCGTCATTTTCTCGCAAGCCCATAGCTTAGAAGATGGCTTGTATGTAGTGCTACGGGCCCAAGTTTTCTCTAAGAGAATACCGGAATAACAGCATGTTATTTTAATATAGAGGACTCATAAAAAAATCCTAGACGTATTAATGAGAACTTGCATGAACATAAAATATGAATTATTAGGAACAACTGATCGGAAAACGTCAAATCTTAGATGACAGAAGTTTGCTATGGCACCCTCCGCCTCAATACACAATAGCGTCCACTTATGCACCGGGCGGGAAAAAGAACCTGGAATCAAAGCGGTTGTTGAAATGGCCTCGTCATATGTTCAACATTTCAGAGGATCTAAAACGTGACATTGTGCAAGAGGAAAGAGTAGTAAATAGTTCGTTTACAAAAAAATTCACCTGGGTTTCATTCAGAATAAATCATTCATAAAAACTAAAATAAATTTACCTAATACAGCGACGTAAAGAAAAGATCCTGAAAAATTTATTTACTAAACGATTATTAGACGCCATCCGACAAACAATTGGTCCATCACACTAGTTAGTCTTGGCTTTCATCGTAAATCTTGCGGAATAAAATCTTACGTTTCCGTTAAGCCTGTTTAGCTGAAGACTATTCAGTATGGTAATTTATCTCAACGCTCAAAAGTAACAGAATTCAAGCAGCAAAGACTGAAGTTTTTCACTGATACACAAATACTGAAGGAAGAGGTTCTAAGGAGCGTGACTTGGTTGAAATGACCGTGCAATATTCCTTCGCACTTCCTAAACACACACACACTAGCACTTCAATTCTCGCAGTGATATTACAAGCACTGGTTTGGATGACAAGGAATTTTCATTGTTCTCTTCGCCATCATAACTCATGACATTCTGTCGTCTCAGGCAGAACACTGTAGCATTGTGATCATAGGTGTAGTAATAAAATCGCTGCGACAAATTGCAACAAGCTCTATCAGTAGCACGCAATAATGCTTGAGACTCTATTACGCTCCAGTGATTTTACTGTTATATAATAATGGCCATATTAGCGCGAAAATTTTCAACTGGAAAACGTGCATTATATATCTTATTTCATGAGGCCACTAGCATAAAATGTTGTCAGTCACTCAAATAAAGAATAACAGAACTAGCGTCTATGCCAACATAGAGTCCATAAAATTCCACCCAGCTTTTTCTCTTATTAAATGCAAAACATGTTTATGCCAATTACCGTAACAAATACGTTACGAAATATTCTTTTGAAACATTCACGTTACTGTGAGACTACGTAGCTTTCTTCTACAATCTCCAGATGCCTCGATAGCTACAAGTTAAATTAAAGGTTGATAAAGAACCCTTCATGTGCAATCAAAAGATCATCGGTGCATGTTATTAAAGTATAGCGAGGAGCGCAGTGCTTTGATTGACTCACTGGCTTTCCATCTATTAAAGCGAAGAAGCTTTACAAGATGATTGAAAGTTTATTAGTTCTCTCTATTCTAAAAGTTTTTGTCTAGAAGTTTTGAACGCTAGAATGTTGACAGGATGATGACAGAAGCACTGATTTACCGAACTACATCAAAGTTAATTGAACAATCGTGTGTATATTGCCTCCATGCACTGTAGTAAACTCATGGAGTTGAAACATGGTAAATCGGCAGAAATATAATCGACGCTTCAACTTCATTCGTCCGATCATAAGTAAAGAGAAGAGAATTTCTATTCCGCTGAGCCAAACATTGATGCGAGTCTACTATGTACATTCAGCCTTGCCGCTTCGCTGAGTCATGTGTTAGTCAGACTCCTACCTCGTCTTGTGCAATGGGATCATTCCTACTTCAACTTCAATTTGGGGAGGACAATCATACGAATTTTTAAGCTCATTTGCAATAGAACAACATCTTTTATGTAAATAATCCTCGGTCCTGTGATAAAGCGATAGATTCGATTTATGCAGTTACGAGTGTTTCATTCATTCACGAAATTTATTTCAAGTATTAACATACTAATTAGTTCCGTGTATTTTATTAATGCATTGTGAACACTAATTTACGTAAATATATAGTGTAACCACACGAAGGTAAAATAGCATGCAGTATTGTATCTGATTTTAGAAAAATTCCGATTTTGAAAAATCACACTTTTACTCCTCCCTAATTTCCATTGTATCAAATCAGAAACAACCGCTGAAACTTTGAAAACAATTTTTTAGTTGTTAAACTTTTTAAACTAGATCGTTCCCAACGATATAATTTTGTGCATAGTTTGAATGTTTCAAGAAACATGCGAAAAAAAAGATTCGGGGAACGATTCAATTCCAAATGCACTAAATTGGGAAAAGTTTCTACATTAGACAGAAATATTTTCTTTTTTAAAATCTTCGAGGTGATATTGGCAATATATAAAAATAAATCCTTTTATCATCGCTTCTAAAACGTCGGAATTCGCTATTCAAGCGAGTAACATTTTCGAGGCCAACATTTAGCTTCAAGAATTACCGAAGTATATAAGCAACAGCCACCGTTGGAACAAGCAACGAAAAATAGAAAAAACGTACAGCAAAAATTTCGAGCAATTCAAGAAGAAGCGCCAAGTAAACGATGTTCTAACGAAAGGGCTGTCAGTAGCAGCAGCTTCATTTTAATAGTCAAGTTTGGGGAAGGACTTTAACAGAAGTTTCGTTAGGAACAGAAAACTTTCGTATTGATTCGAGCATCGTACCGCCAACGATAAGCGACGCAGGTGAATCACAACAACCATCTTTAACGCAGTGATGGAAATAGTTTTTCAATTGAGAGTTATTTATCACTGAGCGAACAAGGTGAAGTATCATAGAATGTTACTAAAGCACTGGAAGTGCTGAAGGAAAGTGAACGGAAGGATAATAAATCAGAAAAAGCATACTAGTTAAGAAAATAATACATAGAACAATTTCTGAGCTTAACTGATAGATACCTTATTCATGCTTACTCAATAATACGAATTCAGAGATGAACGTGAGTGATTTATTCAGACAACACAAACCCAAAAACGTTGTATAAATACTGCAATTACCAACAACAAAATATTTATATAATGAAAAAGAAGCGAGTCCGTGTGGATTCTATTACATAATTCATTTTAGACACAATAAGTATATTTTCAAAAAGACAACGAACGAACAAACCAAATTTCAGAGGATCAATACGCAAAATGTAAGTGATCAAATGAAAAAGCTCGATTACACACAAAAAAAACAAATTTAATGTACTTCAAATCGTGCCATGCTAGAATCAAAAGAACAGCATCATGGAGCTGTGGCCGATCACAGAGAAGAGTTACGGAGGCGTTCCAGAAGCAGCGGTGCATGAGAACCATCACAAACAGAAGTTCATTCGTTACAATGGACGTCCATTAGTTCCCGGTGCTAGTGACCGGTGATGTGTTTGCGCTCGCGCCATCTGTTTGTCCGGCAAAGCCAAGCGAATGTTTGGTTGCTCGCCCGCTCGTAACGACGGCCCAGCACAGAACCACGACGTGGTCTGAGGTAGTTGGGTCTTCCAGAGTAGTCAACTCTGTCACTGGGGAGTAATGGAGACGAGGCAGTCGGACAGCAGGAGGAGAGGGAGTTGGCTATTGGACAAGGAAGGCTGTTAATAGGTAAAAAATGTCCGTCCCTCGGGAAGAAGGCTTGTTACTTGTTTAGATAAAAAATCTGTCGCTAGACAAGGAATGTCTGTGACTAGGCAATGAAGGTCTGTCCCACGACAGGGGAGGAGGTGTCACACGACAAGGAAGGTCTGTCACACGACGAGGAAGGTCTGTCACACGACAGGGAAGGTCTGTCACTAGAAAAAGAAGGTGTGTCACTCGAGAGAGGAGGTGTGACACTAGAGAAGGTAGGGAGGTATGGAGGAGAGGTATACTTAATCAAATTCGTGCAAGTTTTTCAAAATCCGGGCACTGTTGCGAAAATTTCGAAATTTGTTGTGCATTAGATACTATGACACAAATAATTATTCCAACTTCCAAACACGCAAAACTAGAACCCTCAGTCACAACGTGTTGCTTCGAATGTGACACCGCAGAACAGAAATAGCTGGAATTGTTTAATAAACTCAATAGTTTATAAAACAGTTGAAGGGTCCACCGTAAAAATATATCTTATATAAACAACGTCATTTCATTTTAATAGATACCATAAAATTAATTTGATAAAATAAATTCTTAGAAAAACATCAAACCAAAATTAACATCAATTGAAAACGATAAGCACTTTGCAAGCAATAGTAATTTCAAACTAGTTGATTTACGGAGTGATTTGGCTGTTGAAACAAAGATTTGGTAGCCAAATCAATATACATGATGAAATAATACTACTGTACTATCAGAAAACAATTAATATACATTGAGGTTTGAAAAGTCAGACATGCAGATGTAGTTTGAATGCAGTCATCCATGATTTCTTTTCGCACGACTGTAAGACGGAGCTCTGTGCACTACTGTAACTTGGCTGTGACTCGCGACAGACAAGTCGCATTCAAGGCATGCAATGTTCTCTCTAAGCATTTCCATGCATCGAATGTCCATCCTTGAAACACAATCGATCCTAGGAAAAAGTATAATAAATTTTTCGACTCGGTAGATTACACGTGACAAAATTAGGCCGTTTTAATGTCCGGAGCAAGAAACTACTGTGACAATAAAACTGAGTACACGGGCCTCCGCACACAAAATTTACGAATTTTCTCTTAACTTGAGAGGTGGAATATGAATCTTTTTGGAACAGATCCTGAAATCTGCCCAAACTTTTTAGGTGAATTGCATTAAATTTTTGTTGCCAGGCTCCCGGACATGAGCAGATACAACACCGGCTGCATCACAGTAATTAAAAAGGGAATTTGAATTTACACAAGTCACAGTCCCACAAATATAAATTTATACCATTTTATCCTAAATAAAGTTCGCATCATATAGCTGTTGGGAGTCCATAAGTTCATGACCTCGCGAATTGGTCTGAATGAAAGAAAAAAATACAACGGAAGGTAATGAGGATGAAAAGTTGCGATAAATAAGCATGCACTTGTTAAATGAAAGCATTCAAGTCCTCTCTCTATTGAATAAGATTGAATTCTGACAGCATTTTCATCAAAATAAATGGGCATGTCAAGCAAAAATTTAGAATAAATCGTTACCTAGAAAGCTCGGTTGTCCTGTGAAAGTTTTGGAGAAAGATAAAAATGACTGAGAAATCGAGGTTTTGTGTACAAAGCTTTCCGTGGTAAAAGGGGCTCTTGTAGCAGCGCTTACACAACCCTCGTAACTTCAATAGAAGTGACAGAAGCTAAAAGCTACGAACAGCAATTGCAGTGGTTGCAGGCATCAGATAGCGAACAGTCGGCACCACGGAAATAGTGCAGCAATAGCAGTAAAAGCAGCAGCGATAGCACCAGAAGAAGCAGTATTTTCCATAGAAAAACCAAGCCAAAAGTGATAGAGGAACCTGACAACGGCAGTGGCTTCAGCAAGAATCGGCAGCCATACCACGATGGTCAGCAGCAGCCGCAAGAACAACAATAGCGGCAGCAGCAGTAGCGGGGTAGACCAAGGAGTGTTTATCGAACGGATTAGCATAACAATAGTATCTGTGTAGCAGTTGGTGTCTGATACATGGACTATCTTCGCAGCCACACTCACCTCCATACGTCACCTGGACGTGCACCTCTGTGCGGTGCTGCATTCATGCATACATTAGGACTGTAATACGTTCGTGGGTCCCATCTGATGTCTTCATATCAGCACGACCAACTCAATAACATCTGTATAGATAATATCCCATCTATGTAGACATTACCTCAAGATCCCATCCCCAGTACATAAATAATATTAATACATCCATATACGAGGTCATAAATAACTCCTATCGTCGTCGCATTTTTATTTCTCGATCTCTCTGTTGCGCACTTTCTTCTCATTTGAAGCTTTTAAACTTCATATTTACTACGTCCACTTCACATGCTGCCAGGACGTGGCTCTGGACACTGACAGATGATATCTAAAACCATCACAAGTTCCATAATAGAAATGTAATGTGAGCGCTCTCTGGAGACAGGATATGACTCAAAAAAATTGGGAAATATACGCCATTCAATACATTAAAAGCATAATATTATCATATATATAGTTGCTCACAGTTTTGACGAAACTGAACTATAGTTGAGAGAAATATCTCGACATTTTATGCAAACATTTGTTATACAAAGTATCATATTAGCCAAGTTAATCAAAAAGTATTAGTCAGGTTAATCAAACATGACCGTAACAGAACAGACTCATGTACTCGTACCTTACAGTGAAAAAAGAAGAACACACGAATTGCTGTACTTAATAAACAAAGCTGAAATTAAACTGACGGGGAAAATATTTGTAGTTATTTCTAAATGGTAATTTCTTTATATTTACTTACGTACTTACTAAGTACTTACTAACCTTCATCGTTTGCATCTCATTATTTCAACGCTAGAAGTTAAAATTTCAGAGTACGTCACATTGTCACATAATAGACCTTCATTGCTACAAGATGTAAAATAAATACGTTCTACTTCAAATAATTTAATTTCGAATCTCGATAGGAAATAATGTTCCGAGCTTTGACAGCCTTCTCGCCTACAAAGATGATCTGAGAAGCAGCACATCTCGAAGTAAAAATGTATATAAGGAGCTACAAAAAGACCCACTGCTTAGTAAAAGTAAATATGAATGGCTCTAGAGTTTAATCAGTGAACAGTTGAAGAATTTCAGAGACGGAAAGTAGGAGAAAGAAGAACTAGCTCGATTTCTCGGGACGCCAATTTTTTTCACAAGGAAGAGAGAGAAACAATGTTCTGATTTTTCATTCCTACTGATATCAACGATGCAGGTTTTTCATAAGTTCTCGTTGTACTAGAAAGCTCAATAAGGCGAGTCATTAATTAGGGTAAAACTGAACAAAGAACGAATTTAAAAACACTTCCAAATTGCACGCACAGATGATGAGCTGCTTAGGATTATAACAAAGTTCCACACGCTATAAATTCATAACTAACAATATCTTTTTGCCACAATGACAACGTCTTATACCCAAAGAAAAATATTTTTAGGTCTCTAAGATAGGAGTTACGTTCATCAATATATTTCTTCAAACACATTCAACCAAATTGCCATGAAAAAACATTGCCTGATTATACTGCCAATATTCAACTTGAAATTAGCCATTATGGTGCAATAAGTTGAACAAAAGACGCAGAAATCAATTAGAAAAATCACAAAAATTATAAATTTTCAACAAAGAATTACTTTTGCACCTAACTCTACAAACTATTTATTTTTGTATACAAGGAGGCATTTATTAGCATTTATTTTTATATTTTTGTATATAGGGAGGTAGTACCCTACTGTTTATACCTACATTTCATGCGCAAACTCTTAAAAAACTTTGCACCAACCAAGTCTATAATTATTATTATTATTACTAGTAGCACTTAACTTGTACTATCATCGATCCAAACCGTGTGGTGGTGCCCAATATTTGCTGAGAATGTAGAACCAACAGGACGCTTCATTGTACACGGCTTCACGTTATAGATCGGGAGGATTCTATAACAGCTTCAACACAATAAAGTGATGAAGGTACGAAGCGACAGAAAACCAGATGAATCGCAACTAATGCTCAGGCATGCAGTTTCCAGCGTTCAACAGATTAGCTAAGCCAGGGCGATTCAGTGCCTCGACAGCCCAGATAAAAATACGAATTTTTGACTTCTATAATATATTCAGCACATCATATTTGAAGTAACATGGATTTGGTTAAAAAAATAGGATATTCACCTAAACACTTGGACGAGTGACGGCATATCAATAAAAAATAGGCAAAATTATATTCAAAGAATGGTAAATTTTCTGTAAATTGAACGCTGCACAGTCAAAAATTTATTGAAACCTTAAATGATTTTAGTTTGAATCTTTTGAGGCATTGATTCAACGTTTCTTAGAGTTTAAAGTACGGCTTAAAAAACCTTACCAAGCCCACTGCTAAAACCCAGCCTCCATGCTCAATTTACAGTGGCAAACGTGTCACGGTTTGTGCAGATTGATCATATTTCTTTCACGGAAAGAACACCTTGGTCATCCACTGCATCCAGCCCATATCCAGTCTTAGTGGCGTAGTCTTGCCACTTCATTTAGGTAGTCTTAGACGAGAGAGTGAGCTCGTCGGAATAAAACTCTTCTTCATTTTTAACAAAGTGACCGAGCAAGTCACCTGTCATCCCAGGATGATAAAATGGTCTTCATCACCTCAAATAGATGAGCACGTAATAAAAAAATGTCCGCCAAAACAAGTGGTTGTATTAGTAAAATTTAGATACTTCTTGAACAGAACTGCTCCTAAAAAGAATTTAAAATAAAAGCATTCGAAGATATTTTTCATCGAGTAAGTGGAATTGCAGGCCAACAGATTTCAGAAAAAAATTGGTACGTACAGCATAAATAAAAAATGTACGTAAAAATAATTAACTCACTATGACAGGAGTGAATATTTGTTTCATGTCTCAATTTCCGTCGCTGCCTGAAATAATTTTTTGATTCTTATCCTCGCATAGTCAGCTATAAGAATTTTCTTTTCTAAACATCAATTTAGAAATAAATTAAAATCCCTCTTTCAAAGCACTCGCCTCCATAAATTTAAAAATCCTCTTTCAAAGCACTTGCCTTCACAGCGAAACTCAGAATTTTTTTCTTACTCAAATGTTCTTAAGAAACTATCGGACAAAAATGATCCTTAAGTTTTACATTTTTAACATTACCCTAAGAAGCACAGGCCAATAATGATAAAGGCAAAACTTTTATTCTATGTTACAAGATTACCTTCTTCATATCATTATTATAAAACATTCTCGAACGAAAAATGGGGCAATGCAGAAGACGTAAAGTATGTACTTCTCTACAAGTATGTAGAGAAGTGGTATCAAGTTACATGAAGCATGTCATGTCCCCATGATTGTCATGTGCCAAAAAAGCAAAATCATAAATTTTAGAAGACAGACTAAAATTAAGAACTAAAACCAATTTACTTAAATTTAAAGTGAATGAAAAGAATTCTTTTCTCTACACTGAGTCACTCCAAAGCACGATTTGTTCGGTCTGAATACATTTTAGGCCAAGTCCTCCAGTCACAAGGTTACAAGTACTCGTAATATGAAGGCGTTCCATGTATATAAATATAGAAGAGATTAACAGTGAAATATATTTCGATCAAAACTATAAACTAGGTTATGACTCGTGACAGGGTAAACGTTTCTTAATGTGGTAGTTCACACTGGCGTAAATACGGTCAATTAAAAATTTGCGCAAAGCATTGAATGAACAACCACTGAATTTCACTTCAATTTGTAGTCATTCACGACGAATAAAATATGCATTGTTATTTACTTGGGATACTGATTAGTCAGGAACTAATGAAATGAATGGACGCATAAGATTTGAATTTCACGAAGAAAAATTTGAGAGAAATGACGGGCGGATAAGTAAACCTACATACACACGCAACGCGCCGCCAAACAAACGCAAAAGCGATCATAATGCGAGGTAGCAGGAGCAGCTTTGTTTACCTGCATGGCAAAGGTAGATAATTGTGCATTTGTCATCTCAAATAAATTATGACTAGAGTCACGATACAAAAAATATTAAAATCTGAGTATCACAAACCCATCGAAAATAAATGGAATTAGAAAACAATGAATACTTCCAAGGACATGACCAGAAACTTTCATTTATTCATTGACTAAGCTCGTACTTGAACGACAGCACTCTTGTAAACGAGGTGTTAGCACGTACAATATAGCAGTTTTCAGAAATAAAAAATGAAATAAATTTGTCAATTTTCCCTTCGCTTGTATAGAAGTAATTGCTGAGCTCGTCTAACAGATTTCACAAGACAGCAACTGTTCTCTCATAAAGTATTCAGTAAAATTGCTAAATATGAGAGCGCGTTTTCTTGCCGTGCAGTAAGTGCTTGATGATGCGAAACTTGTCTCGGCAATTTATCATTTGACAGATTAGAACTAAGCACTGTAAGTACTGATATCTTGGCGTACGTAAAAAATGGAAGCAATTTCGCTCAAACGAAAGTTAATGGGACTTCCGTCTAAATTGCTTTTCTTATTGGCAGTCATTCATGCAAAAACGACAATCACGAAAGACAGCATATAAAACATGTGGAAAACAAAACGTGTGTGAGAAATGAAGAGTCTCATGCACAGCGTAAGAAAATATAGCTGAATAAAATATAAGAATGAAACTTACTATTAATGCACTTATCGCTTCAAAATTACCCAAGAGAAACACGAATTTCTTTTTAAAGTAGATCAAAAAAGGGACGCTTGAACAGCTTGCAGAGAAAAAGTAGCAGTCGTTTTACTCTTTCCAAGATACTGGAACAAAATGGTCCAGAACAAACTTCAAGGTCATGAAAATGGAGTCTGCACAGTCAAGTTCATTGTGATAAGATCATCTCTGGTTGACAGTGCTTCAAACAAAGAAAAATAGAGCACAGAAGTTGCTTTGCATTAAATAACGATAATGCCAAAACTGCCCTTGTCCTGACGTTTACTAAACTGCAAAACTTTCCGCTATTCAATTTACGAACACGATGTAGTAGCAAGCATGAAAGGAGTCTGCATTAACTTTGGTTCACAATGATAAATTACAGGTTTTTCAAACTACAAGTTCAAAATGCAGGAGTACACGTCAGAGCGGGGTCGAGATGCACGGCCCCTGTCCCCAGCAGCTCCATCGACCGCGGCTTAAATCTACATATAGAAATAGCGGAATGCCATTTATTTTTACCACTTTTAGGAGTAAAAAAAATAGAATTGTTGGTAAGAACTACCGTCAAGGCAGGTTTATAAACTCAAAAAATGTTCGTCTATAGAGGTACGTCCATGAAATACATTCAAAAACTTCTTGAAACTGCCAGAAAAAGAGAGCTGATGCACATAGCAGCTGAATACACACAAAGGACAATCATGTCTCACCCCATGTACTTCTACAAGTTTCCTGACTAGACCTCAGAGCTTAAGGTTTTCAAAGAAGAAGAACGATCAAACGAAACTTCTTTTAAACGAATCGACCCCAAAATTTGCTTTAAAAAGATAAGTGGTCACGTACATATCCAAAATTTGTCATTTGTCGTCCATGTCAATTATGAAAACTGATCGGAAATGATATTCTCCGACACAATTTTTTCACTGGAAGAACACATTTAAAGGTTACGTTAGTGCAAAATCGTATAAATTGCGAATTAAGTAGTGAATTTTCACCGATGAAGTTGTATGATAAGAAATGTAAAAGTAAAAAATCTCGTCCAAATTTTTGTATCGTACTTGATTATTTAGCAATTTTTTTTATAAGTGAATGAAGAAAACTTGATTCTTTGACACATTGCAACGAGTTGGCACACGAATAAAGGTAAATAAACACATCAGCTTGATAGTTTTGACAAAAAACGCGATGAATTTTAAATCCATTTAATTTCAAGAATCTGATCAAATTTAACGACTCTTTCTTCTGTTTCATTCAATTTGAAGAACAGTAAGGGTTATTTTTTCAGAAAGAAAATTGTAGCAGAGTTAATAAAATGAACATTCACCAACTCACTTCAACATAGAGAAAAAGTTCACGTTCACCGAGAAGAAAGAGTAAAATCTGCATTGATTCTTTCTTTATTGTCATGATAGATCATCTAGCAGCCAAATTTGAGAATCAGTGATACGATACAGCATTAAAGCAGATTGTTAAACGCAAGTAGTGGATGATTAAAAACTTCTTGCGTTTCTATCAGAGTCATACAACTGTCATCTTTTTTGCATGAGTTCACTTCACTCTGCAACACACACCGACTTCATTTTTCGAGAACACTGGCGAGTGATTGGTCGTTTGCATTCATTGATTTTCAAAAATAGCTCCAATCATCGGAAGTTTGTCGAATGACCAGGTGAAATACAAACCTTTATAAAAAGACACTTGCTATTGTATTGTACCATTTGCGTCAGTAATGCTCGACCGCCTTCAATCTGTTATTACGAGAAACTTAACAGCTTCTGCAAGCCAACAAATCGAGTGGGATAATTTGATCACTCAAGGTGTCTCAAAACAACCTTAGAAAAGAAAAAGACAATTGGAGGATTTCGTCGAGAGCAGACACTTGAGCAGCTGCAATTGACTGGCGAGTAATTGACTGAACAATTAAAAGCAGTATGAACTATTAACTGATCGAAAAACACTTAACAAATTAACAATGTATGGCTAAGTCAGGGGACAGTTGCCTTGGCAACTAGTAATGAATGACCCAAACAAGTCACTGTTGAAACAAAACGATTGGGAACACGTAAGGACTTTAAACGAAATGATAAAAGTGATTGCATCACTTCAGAGGTAAAAGATATCTAAGGATCTGTAACCATTTAGCTTCAAACGAGAGCCATACATGAAGGAAAGCCATTTGAATTGGACGCATTTCCAAGCGTGCGGGATTGTTAAGAACACGAGCATATTCCACCAAGGTAATCTCAATGATGCCTGAATCTTCTCAATGACGGCTGTCGTCTATGCAAGAATGGGGAGACATTTACGTGGGTAGAAGTTGTCTTCCAGGAGCTCCAGAAAAAAGAAATCTCAAGAGTTCAGATGACGGTGAGTGTCACGGGACTAGGTTACGTCAATCTATTCCACGACCAAAGCAGCATTTCCTGAAAATATCAACCACTTTGCACAATTAATGAGAATGAAAGAGGAAAAAGTCAGCAGGGAAGATTCACGAGACCAACCCTTCTTTTGAACGTTTCGTTACAGTCTGCATGGATTAAATTCGAAAAACAACAATGATAACTCAAACTCACGGTATTCAAATGATATCAGAAATATCGAAGATACAATTTGCTTTGAGATTATCAAATTTTATGACAGAGATCGTTTTCACATGGAAGGGCTACACTTGAAGTTGCATTCATAAGAGCACAAAATATTACTGCCAGTCCAGTACCTCGACACAGTGAACAATAGAAAAAGGTCATAGAACTTATTCGTTCTATAGAATTAATCAGGCAACAGTGAGGTAAACACGAGTGCTGATGTGTGCTGTGGAAATTAATGAGGCAACAGTGAGGTAAACACGAGTGTTGAAATGTGCTGTGGAAATTAATGAGGCAACAGTGAGGTAAACACGAGTGCTGATGTGTGCTGTGGAAATTAATGAAGCAACAGTGAGGGAAAAACACGAGTGCTGATCCGAGCTGAAGAATTAACGAGGCTACAATGAGGGAAAAACATTAGTGCTGATCCGAGCTGAAGAATTAATGAAGCAACAGTGAGGGAAAAACATTCTGAGAGTGGGTAGCTTGAAGGGAGTAGTTTTGGAATATTAAATTTCCAGATCTACAAAAAATACAACTTTTACTAGTATAATATGATGCCAAGAACCCACAGACTAAAGAAAAAACGTTTATCATTTACGTATAAACATCAGTGACCAAAGTTTTGTAAATAAACTATTTAACAACAGTTTATCAAAGGTATTTTTTTTTGGCACTCACTGGGGTATATTTGATCCATTCAATCACATCGAAGACTCACTTTTCTACTATTCAGAATTCACAATATATTAATGTTGAAACATTGCAGCTGTAATAGGGCATCAATTTTAAAATAAAATTACACTTTTTGCAGGATCGTTCTAGGGATACTGCGCGACGGATAGCGGGTTTACCAAACTAGAATCTCGTTAATGATTGCCCAAATAGTTTTTAAAACTTTGTTTTACACTAAAACAAAGTTTTTGAAACGGCACGGAAGAATTAACGAATTCCCACAGTCGGCACGGAAGAATTAACGAATTCCCACAGTGAAAATAAGCCTTTTGAGGAAGTGAAGCTAGTAATACATAACTTTATTTCTTGATAGCGTTCCTATTTTGCCCAAAAGATCAGAGGACAACTGTATTGCCCTGTACCTTTATTTACATTAGAATTAATTTTCAATTGTAAGCATGATGAGTAGGGTTGAAGTTTCATCACTAATGTCACCAAACACAAAAAACGAATGAGCACAATAACATACGCACAACAAAAAACCCTTCACCAATAACGGTCATGGAAGAGATTTTGTCGTAACAACTGCAGCTCAATTTTTTTCCGTTCAGCAACTTCATAAATCGAAAGCTTCACCAATCAGGATTTGTTGAAGATTCCGAGAGATCGGCAGGCAGTCGGATGGATAACAACTAAAAGCAATTCACGAAGCTTAGGCAACTGCGGGGAAGTTGGGCCGCGGTGTCCGGATTATCGAGGTAACTTTGATAGACAAGATCCGGATCTCGAAGATGCCCAAGACAGCACTCTAGCAGTACCAGTGTGTGTACATAGTTCAGGACTGGGCACACCTCGAAGGTAGCCGATGGTCACTAGTTCCACTACAGACAAGTTTGTGATGCAAAGAATAGAATAGAATAAAATAGAATGAGGCTATAGGAACGAAGCTTCTGGCCCATTCTTGGGTCGGATAATTACTTCGATAATTATTCGGTTGTTTACCGAAGTTCCATGCCGTATTTCTAGCCGCGTCAACCATGTCGGCAGCGGGATTCGAACCCGGGTCTTCCCGCTCGCAAGCAGATTCGCTCACCAGTCGACCAAGCTGGTGATGGGGAAGATAATCCTCTGGCACAAAGAGGAAGATAATCCTCTGGCACACGCTTGGCATTACGGTCATACTTGCGACACTACAAGAAAAATTGTCGCTCCATGGATTCAGGTGAAGAACATAAAGAAGTAATGAAATTTTCATAGAAAGACTTCCCATCTTCCCCTCCCCAAAGTGCAACTGAGGGATGCCCCATCTTCCCTTCCTCTTATTGCAGCTGAGAGGGCCTCCAACGAGCTATTTTAAATTCGAACAATAAAAGGAGAAAAAACTTTGAAATGACGAATCGATTTTGAAAATCAAACAATTGTGTAATGACAGGAACTAGTAATAAAATAACAATCGATCGTGAAAACACAAGAATCTAAGCTGAAAAAACATATGTACGAACATAAACACTGAAATACATACACTGATGTATTTGCATTGAAGTGCCATACACTGAAATGATAGATAAGTAATCGTACATGGAAATAACATAAGAATACACACACTAAAACAACAAATGTACACTGAAAGATGAAAATGTGCGCTAAAATTACATAAATATACACTGAAATAACAGAAATATATTATAAATGACATACATACATTAAGATAACAAAAATACAGGGTGTCTCAAAAAAATGTACTCACACTTCGAATGACGAGATCCTTTATTTATGAACATACAGTGAAATAGAATAGCTTCGAATACAGAAGACAAATGTGATTAAAGAATCAAGTTCGCAAATGTTCGAATTGATGACCATTATTGTCCGGACAACGCTGATAATGCACACCAAGGGTGCGTTACATTTACATTTTTTTGAGACACCCTGTATAGAATAAAATGACGAATCTCCATTGAAATTATAAAAATATACAGTAAAATGACATATATACAAGGAAATCACGGGAACATACAGTGAATTGACAAATCTACATTGAAATAAAAAATTAACAGTAAAATGACATATTCGTACAATTAAATCACAGAATTAAACAGTAAAATAACAAATACACATTGAAATGACATGTAAAGTAAAATAAATTCACACTAAAATGACAGCAATGTAATAAAATGACAGTAATGTACTCGCACTATAAACAAAACGGGGCTCAACATGGACCTGAGAGCAGTCCACTGAACTAGGTCAATATACGACAGAATAAAAGTGATGGTCTACAAATGGATACTACTAGAAAGATACAAGGTAGTGTTTTAATTAAAAAAAAGCAATTGCATTCTAATGCTACACAATATTGTGTAGTTCAGTATTTGTTAGACACTGAAATTTCACTTCCTTAACTCTAAAAAAAAGTTCAAACGCATCGTGTCAAATGACATCACTCGTCTTCTCTCGTAGGCATACTAAAAAAATCATTTTTTAGCGCCTAATTTTCGAGCTGCTCTCATCAAGAAAAGTTACTAGCTGATTAATATGCAGGAACTTCATCAGATTTCGTTTCCACGAGAAATGAACTTTTCTCGCCGACGCTTCGCATGAAGGCGCTGACAAAAAATTATCACGAGTTGAGAGTGGCGTGTTCAGGAACACTGCTGACGGTGTCAGCCTTCACGAGTGCATGGCGTGACCAGCGCATGGCGTGACCAGCGCATGGCGTGACCAGCGCATGGCGTGACCAGCGCATGGCGTGACCAGCGCATGGCGTGACCAGCGCATGGCGTGACCAGCGCATGGCGTGACCAGCGCATGGCGTGACCAGCGCATGGCGTGACCAGCGCATGGCG
>VCRD01004698.1:13129-29651 GCA_006783055.1 Trinorchestia longiramus
GCGCGGTGTCTTTCCGTCACCACCACTCTAACCATCCACTCTCATTCCTTCACGATACAAGAGAGACAGATTTCCTTTCTTTATTTCGAAAATAGAAACTTTTTCTTAATGCTTGCGCTTGTCAAAAAGAAAAATCACCTGCTTGAAACCCACATGTCTAACAGCTGCGTTTATTACTTGTTCGAGTCCGGCTGTATTTTTGAAATATTACGAAAGGGAAAACCAAAATTTCAACTTTGATGTGAAATGAATTATGTTATATTTTAGACCAAAGTGCAGTTACAATTATTGTACGCTTGACGTTTGTGTAATTCATTATTAGACGAGAATGAGCTGACTTAATGGAGCTATTAATTCTTGCTGGTGCAATATAGGACGGTATATGGCGATGATTTTTAAAAAGCTGCTAAGGCCACTTCAATACATTTTCATAAAAACTGTTAAAGCAGTTCTTTAAACAAAATATGGAGAGTAGTTCAGTCAAGCGATGCAATTATTTCCCCGTTGTACTCTCCATTGTAATAGAGAGACAAGAGCTTATGCTGGAGAGGAGAGAGTTGTAGAGAATACATGAGTGTACACTAGACATAATTATTAGGTAGATCTCGAGAGAGAGAACAGAGAAACATCGTTTTTAAATAATCTGCTCTCATATAACGAATTCAATCCAGATACAGTAGGGAAAAATGCTAGTATATGTTTTTTGTTTCTAGATCATGCAATTACAATAATCATCAACCAGAGCGTACACTGTAGTATACCTAATGGTCACAAATATGAAAAAAGAATTCAGTCTTGAAACTGAAAATGTTTAAATTCGGAGTTATAGCTTTTGTTTTTTAAACCATGTAGTAGTATACTTACTGTGATTGCATTGTGGTGCCTAAATTTCCTACCGCTAGATGTAAAATTTGAATTAAAGGACAAAAATTCAAAGCTAAGAATGAAGAATAAAACTTGGAAGACGACAGGATCTCAATGAAATAAGAACAGCAGAAACACTGTATGCTAAGTTGAATGTTTTATTATGACAGGAACTGTTTTATGATCTGCTACTGTGCCGCAACGTTCATGACTCTAACATGAATCTCAGTTTCTTGTTTCATAAATTCCATAATGTAAGCACGTGTGAACAAACAATTTCTGTAGGCTGTTTGATGCGTGGAAATTCTGTACTTCAGATCGTTTCACATTGATTTATAATGAACTTAATAATTAAAACCATTTACGTAGGATTGAATGTCTTTGTTCTATGGTAGTTTCTAATAATTAATACCGATAATTTGAAATTAATTTTGTGCATTTAACTAATGAGAAGGCTTCATGTAGTAATTATAATTATATTTTATATTAAAATACTTTCTGAAATATTTAACATTTACTACCAGTTTGCTGAGATTTATAAATTTATTATTAATGCAATTTTATATAAATTATTGAAAATCGTTACTAACATTTTATTGTTTTTCTTTTTTGCTTGCATTTTATTGAATGAAGAAAATTTAATTATTCATGCAATTGATTTCACTTTAGCTTCTGTCGACAGTACAGTAAAAGTTCACCTTTGTATAATGTACCAATTTTCAATGTCAAAATAATACGTCCGAGAGACCAGTGTGTCTCGACCAATTTCAAAGTGATGTGGAATAGACGATTATATAGAGTGTTATGTGCCACAGGGGGCGAATATGCCAAAAACAAGGTTTGACTAATCGTCATTCAAAGTTTACAAAATGGAAATTCTAATAAAATAATTATGAACACATCAACAAACAAAAACAAACAAAACGTATATTTCCAATAAAGTTGGTACATAAGAAATGTAACAGCATTGGTTTTTAAAAATGCCTTATCATAAAATCCTTAAGTGGTAGGTATTCTATGCATAGTATCATAGATGATAGAACAGCAGTACCTGCGGGTATACGTAAACATTTACATCACGCAATGAACGTTAAATATATATAGGGAAACAAATGAAACTTCGCTTTTTCAATGATGACTCAAGGGGTAATCATTGGTGATACATATAAATTCTGACGTGGTAGGTATTATACGCATTTTAGGTGATAAGCGAAATATTTTCTTTAGGTACAGATTAGACTGGATATCATTACATTTAACTAAATTTGATGTTTAACATCCGAGAAAGACCGAAAAAGGAAAATTATGAGAGCGAAAACGTAAAACATAAAGTTGCGATCGTTATTAAATTGAAATTGTAATTTCTAATTACTGGTTGACCGTATGGTATCGCTTGCTGATGATCGATTTAATTTAATCATTATTACAGTTATCTGTAAACATCGTGTTTAATATGAACGGGCGTTACATATCAGAGAAAGAGAGTAAAAAATAAAATATAACAGTGAATGTGTCAAATTTTCAACACTTAAATGTTGATATAGATAAGAAAAGCTGTAGTAGACTAAAGTTCTGAGGTTTCACAGTCACTTATTGTAGCAAAGCAATCTGTGTTCAATGTGTTCTTGGTCTCGTTAGCTGACGGGGACAAAAGTTAATCAAGCTTGATTGTGAAATTTCGGTAAGATATTAATAGATTTTTTAGCTGGTGGCATATTCGCCCTTGTGGCACAGCGCCTCATATATCCTGTTGTTTCATCCCTGACTATAGTTGTTGGTCGAGACTTAACACGTTTGTTGCGATTGCCTGATTGGTGTAAAACTTCACTTTGTACGCATAGTCACTAGAAGGATCTGAGAAAATTACAGAACCTAACCTAAGTGACCCACCGGTGGGTCGCATTGCAACAAACGTGTTAAACAGTGACCAAGCTCAGTTGTGGAACACCACTTGTATAGAAAGACTAGAGCGACTGACACAACCGTGCGCTAAATTTTTGTCCCTACCCAACAGATCACAAACGGCAAGTCGCGAAGCAGAAGGCCGACGTGTGGGAAGGCAACGTTTGAAGAAGCTTTCTCCACTGATCTACTCTGCCTTCGATCCCACCTTGTGATATTTGTGTCAAAGTAAACCTTGAGATTATTATACATGTGTGCAAACCTGTATTATACAGCAGTGTCGTCACCCTATACATAAGGATCAGAGGAATATCTTAAGGATATGTCCTATTATTTAATTTCATGTTCTGTGTTTTATATCAAAAGCACTTTTCTTCACATTTGGAGTTGAGTCTTTGATGTTATTCTTCGATGTAAGCTACAAAGCTCGGAAGCTCAAAGCCTTGTAGCTCGGAAGCTACAAAGCTCGAGTAGCGGATAGCTCGGATCGCTACTCGAAACTCATCTTAAATTTGCTTAGTTCAACTTTGTATGAGGATTTGTCTTTTAAAGGATCGAATATCTCATAGAAACTCGTTCAAAATATTGCTACAGTCTGTTAATGGCTGTACTAGGGAACTACCTCTTGGAGAGGCTGCTCAAGCTGCATAATATGCATCACTTTCAAGAAATTTCCCAATGCAGTGGCTCTTTCCAGTTTCTCTTTAGACTGGTCAGTTTCTATTTCAATGTTTGCAATTTGCGTTGCTTCTTTACAAATGAATTTCTGTACCAGATATTTATTTCATATCCAGTGAACTTGTTATTTATTTGCCTGTTAGCTGCAGCGAAGGTATTCAATAATGCATGTTTTAAGCTACAGTTACAATGCGACGTTTTTCCCCAGTATTTTCGAGGGCAAATATTTATGATCCCAAACGCATACAACATATGGGGACTTCTGCTCGTCTGAAAACTTCAGCGAGCCTTTTGATGACTTTTTATCATAATGTATACTATTTTTAATGATCATTATTACGTGATTTATTTTACGTTTTTATTGTGTATATTTGCATGGTTCCCAGTTGTGTTGTGTAACAAGAGTGACCGTAGTCGCTTATATTTTAGTACTCAAGGTTCTACCCTCACTCACATATCTGATATTTTTTAAGACAGGTCGGAAATGCGCCCAACCGAACTGACCTTCAGTGTACCATGGTGCCTCTGAGATAAATGAATTCCTACGGCTTTTTAAGATGGACCTGTTCTCATCTGCCAACCCTGGGGACTTCTCACATCTCAGAAACCCTGGATCTACTTTCTGCAGTCAATTACTTTTGCCGCAGGAGGCCAGTATGGGTGTGCTTCAAGGCGTATCTTTCCTTTTGTTTATCCTGTTTTTCTCTTCGAGATGTGCGTTGTAGGAGTTAAAAATAGATCAATTAGAACAGTTGGAATGTAATTAAAGTATTTTAATTTCAATCTGAAATTATGAAAATTCTAATTCGAAGTATAATATCTTGAATTTGATTCTGTTGACCTACATGTGCTGTGTATATTTTGGCTGTATGGGTCCTAAAGTACGAAACTTTTTAGAAGTTTAACAACTTCTCTGTCGTTTCCGTCACTGATCAATGTATGTGTATTGTATGTGTAATCACACTCTAGCTAATGATAAGTGTACGTATCTTCAAATGATGCCATGAATAGTTTGTGTCTCTGCTGTAAATCGTGTGCTAAATTGTTCTTGTTTCGACAAGTATTTTCGCTACTGCAGTTCTTCACTAGTGCATTATAGCGATAAGTACATGACAATACAAAATATGGCATTTCGTCCTGTGTTTCGCTCCCCTACAAATTTTCATGCAGAAAGTCCATGAATAAGTTTTTTCCTTTTTGAAAAGCATTTTCTACAATTGAAGTTGTGCCCCTCCGATAATTTAATTATTCAACATCGAAACAAGTGTTTCTCTATTAGCGATACTTAAAGGGTTTCTTTCTCTCAGGAGTCGCAACTAGGCCGTCTGACTCCACGCACAAATGCTTTGGTGAAAACTGTTTCTAGACGTTGAACTAGATAAAACCATCGCAACCGCAGCCTACCTGTTTGTTTTACAAATTGTCAGTGGTGCACGGTAGACCTTGTTTGAAATTTCCAGTGAAGTTATAACAAAGATGGCGTACGAAATTTCGAACACCAATCTTTTTTTGGCGTCTGTAAATAAGTAAATCGCGTACACAATACTCGCAAAAATTTACGAAGTTAACATTTAAACCGTACGTCACAGACTGAAACTACTATCGATATCAGTAGGTAACATGTGGCATTGAATGTACTGTACAGGGTGCAGCAACATAACTTCCTTTTTTTCAAAGCAAAGCGCTTTGGAAAAAAGGAAGTCATGTTGCCGTACCCCGTATAAACTTAAAAATTTAGAGATTGAAAAACGGAACATGAATATGCATGAAATTCTAAAAAACATCTGAAGACGCATCCTGGTACGAGAGTCTACAGTAACGCTGAAAACAAAGAGTTTAAAATACCATTTACGTATTTACAAGATAACTTTCCGTTTAGAATACATCCCCGAAATAAAATTGTACACAGATCCAGCAACCTTGCATAACTCCAAATGAGTATGATATGCCGTGCCTTTTGGTACCTTTGCAGCATGCATTTCCAATGTTGAAGAAACTGGAGCGCCTACCATCATTATTTTCGAAATGAAGTCAAAAAATGCTGCTCGACGTATCCTGCGCACACATAATCTCGATATTAAGTCAACACAGCATTTGGCGTAAACAGGATTTTTCTCTGACACTACTGCCAAACTTCTATACTGTGAGATTAGCCGGACTGAAGCGATCTCAAATAACACCTAGCATTGCAAAAGTTCTCTGCAAGCAGACGTTCATACAAATTTAGCTTCCTCACAAAAGTCAACCCTAGACGAACGGTGCGATGCTGAAGTGAGCCATGTCACGGGCAGTGCTTTTAGTAAATAATATTCACAACAATGAAATCTACAGTGCTCTAAATTTAATATTAAAAAAATCATGTAAATAACCATTACGTCCGATGAGCGTCTTCCACTGTTTAATTACGAAAAGTGTTTAAAAATAGTCCTAACACCCGTATCTTTATGATGAATTTGAAGTCCATTCTACTGCACGCAGCGTTCGTAATTCGCTCCATCGCAAAAACAATGCCCAACGATTCACAAACCAGTTCTACCGTTAATTAATTCCGGCATCTGGTGCATACATCCATCCATTTTATATTAACAAAGAATCTTTGACCGTAAACCGCACCTCCACTGGCCCATGATTTTATAGCTTCCTTCAGACAACTTATCCTAACCTATAAAACAACTCCCTTAACACTATATACTCGTGAGTTAATTAATTTTTCCTGTATTAAGTATTATAGCATCGAACAATGACAAAAATCGAGTAAATTCAGCTCATAACACCCTCCATATTTCAAAGGTGAGACAATAGTTTCTTTGATCAAATTGAATAAAGATAATTTATCTGAAATATCACACTACCTGATCAGCGTTACAAAAATGAACAGGACCAAACAATTATAACTAGTTCCAACTTGCTGCTGTTGCTTCTTCCGCATACATTGACGATACAAAAGCAGGACGGTGGAAAATTAAGAACAGCAGAAAATGCATAGCTCACAGCTTTCACCCTCGCGTAATTTAAAAATTTCCTATAACACAAAGCATGGTTCAATTTTTCCAGGACAAATGAAACGAGTAGCACCAGCACAGAGAGCTTTGTTAAGCGGGCAAACCGCCGGGCTGTTGCTGCTGCATGGTAGCAGCAGTGGGGATCATAGGCTTCTCAAGCTTGCTCTCAGAGTGAGGCTCTGAGGGCAAATTTTCTTCCTTCGGGTCCTGGATGCTGACGTGATCAGGAAGAGCAAGACGAGGCCCGTTCTTGCCGGTGGGATCATGAGGCAACATAATCTTCACCTTGATGCCCAACACACCTGAAAAAGTTATTTAACGGTATACGAATACAGATAGTAAAAGGAAAGTATTGTAACGGATGCAACACCTGAAGTTAAAAGGTGACAAATATACGCGAAATTTTCAAGGTCACAAAATAAAACATAGACCATAAAATAGTCATTTCAACTTTATCAAAATAGATGAATTTATTCCACGTATAAATTGTTGTGCTTATGCCCAACAAATTCTGGAGAATATAACATTTTTTCATTTTTATGGTACTGGTTTCAAACCAATCAAAACTAAGATTGTTGCCCGCTAAAATAGACAAGAGTGATCATTCAACTCTAAAATACAGAAAGCAGACTTTACTCTAGTCCACCGAGAAGCCTTTCTGTTCATACAGACAGGGATTAGAATGGACCAATACAATGTATCAAGCACAATAAAAAGTAAAGAATACTACCACAATGATCTATGTATTCAAACTATTAGATTCATGAGTTCTAGATTGTTCTCCATATCTACGATGCTCTGACCTAAGAAACCTTACATATTATAAATAGGTGTTGACAGTGATACGAGTCTGATACAAAAATTGTATCGCGTGATACGTAACGTACATTCTTCAAGTTTACTCAGCGACGGGAAACATCACCAAGTAAAGACGAACTCATCAGTGGTGATGAAACTGATATGAAAATAGGCTTTTCTTTTAGACCAAAGGTAGTCGTAGCGGAGGGAGTTATAATCGAGTACTCGCTAAAATACGAGCAGAGTGTCCGACTTTCATATGGGGAAAATAACAGTTAGTAGCTATAATAACATGACGGGGGATGCTAGAGGAGAAGTGTGAATCAGAGGGTGAGAAATGAGTTTCAGTAGCAAATGTAGTCCGACGAGAATAATCTCTCCAAACGTAGGAATACATTGATTTAGGAGTGAACAATTCAAGTTTATACAAATCGAATACAACAAATTAGTAAGATAAAGTTAAGAACTTGTAAACGCGACCCATGAACACTTGTTTTGATTGGTTTGTTAGAAAGTCGTGTCCAGATTGAACAAGAACACAACCCATGACTGGACGTAATCGGTTTCATCATTAGGCATTGATGGGCACAAGCGCACAGTGAAGCAAGTGTTGTTGCAACAGGAAGCAATGCGATATATTAACGCAATAAGAATGAGCTGCTGCAACAGAAATTTTAATCTTGTCCACCGAGAAGCCTCTCCGCTTCACACGGGTAGGGATTAGAATGGACACAATCGGTAAACAGCCAGTCAAGTTCTATGTCTTGGCTAACACAAGAAATAAAATCACCTTTTGTAACAAAATAAAGCACGGAATTAAATACGAGATGCCAAATAAATATCGACAAAAAGACGAACTTTCAGGAGGCACGAAACATTTTCCATCACGACTCATGTGACATACACGAGTGAGTACGAGTGGAACCAGTTTTGGCACTCTCACACACGGATCAAAATGGCTGGTGTAGCAGTAGCTAAGGAGCAATGCTTCGAATAAAAGCAAAAAACATGCTACTGCGATACAAACCTTCATTTTGTCCACCGAGAAGCCTCTCCACTTCATGCAGACAGGGATTAGAATGGACTCAAACGATCACTGTTTCGTGCCTTTGTATACAGTCAACCCTCGATAAGATGGACTACTAGGGGGGAAGGGTGGTCCGGATTAGCCGATTGTCCGGAATAACCGATATGCCTATATATGCACAAATAATCACCTTAATAAGGCCTAAATACATAATACCGACGTCCGTCTTATCCGATATCCGGATTACCGAAGTCCGTCTTATCGAGGGTTGACTGTACTCGGATACCTATTACAAATAATAGTCATGTTCCAGCACTATCACTCTGAGAAAGCAACGCATTCACGGTATTAATGCTAGCGTGGACGCTGCTCTAGTCCTCTGAGAAACCTTACTGTGCGCGTAGCATGGCAGGCATCGAAGAGGACACATTATAAGCTTCTTAAATGTTATGGTGAAGTGACCCAAACTCAGTGCCTTAAGAAAAAATTCAGAATTCCCAAGTTGATTCAAGAAGGTGTTCAACGAGCTATCAATCAATAGTTACTGTTGTAGTTAAGATGAGATTTCCTCTCGTCAAACGAAATGAACTGGATGCGTATCTTGCAGGTTAATGGAACACATTCACTAAGCAAGATTAACCCTATGTGATGTTCTCGATAACTCCATTAAAAATGAAAAACTTGCCAAGGACATGCGATTGTAAACCCCGTAAAGTACGATGAAAACATAGCACCTCATGCCATCACACCAACAACTGCACTACAATACAATCATTCAAATGAAAACGGCGACGCGTCAACAACGGCACGCTGTAGTGAGAAGCGAAGTAGAATTGCCAGTGCTGTTGCAGCTGAACAGCAGAGCCTCGAATGCAAGCATGAGGCCCCAGTTGCTGCAGCGACTTTACTTTTGTCCACCGAGAAGCCTCACCGCTTACGCGGGCAGGGATTAGAATGGACAATCAATTTCAACAAGCACCCATCCATACTTGAGAGCATATCAACTGCACCCACATCCCTATACTAGATAAGATTTCGATCGAAAATTATTGTAATGCATGCTATCACCAACAGAGAGCTAATAAAAGTCGTATACATGATTTAAAAACCATCAAATAAAGTATTGTATGATATCAATAATTACTACATGTTGAATTACATGTTATTTGGAAACAAATTTCAACTACTGGTGGTGACACATCAACAGGTACATTTCCAATTAAATGCAAAACAAGCTGACAACGAGCGAAGTAGAACTACAAGAATATAAAATAAATACCTGCGATGGTCTTGACCACATAATGGTCACAAAACTAAGATTGTTGCCCGCTAAAATAGAGAAGAGAGATCATTCGGCTCTTCAAACACAGAAAGCAGACTTTACTCTAGTCCACCGAGAAGCCTTTCTGTTCATACAGACAGGAATTAGAATGGACCAATACAATGTATCGAGCACAAAAAAATAAGGAATACTACCCCAATGATCTATATATTCAAACTATTAGATTCATTGGTTCTAGATTGTTCTTTTCGCAAAGCCTAATTAGCGAATGTAGAAAGTTTATCAATGAAACTAAAAAATGTCGAATAGTTTATCACAGTAGACAATCGGTGTCCAGTTTACTCGATGAATTTTCTCATACTTGTGTTAACGTATTACCAGTGTGGTCTGGCATAATTTCCCTTTTTCAGTTTATTAATAGCAGATTCTACGTGACACCTCTTTAGCATCTAAAGTGCCCACAGTAGTGCATGATTGCGAGATCTGCGCCAGGTCACTTCTGGACTAGCCTTGTCGGAGTATTTATTGAACAACTAATTTGCAATCGACGTCAGGCAATAAGCACGAAAACAAAATTATTTATTGACTGAAATTTGATTTATCGATTCACAGGGCAAAAAGAAACCACTGTCAATAACAAAAAATGCAGATATAAATTTCTTCCACGCCCCAAATAAGCAGCAAACCTTCAACCAGTCTAAACATACGACCTCAGTTGAGTGACCACGAAGTATACCAATAAGCAAGACGCAAGTTATTCTTTGACGACACATCTGCAAAAGCCACGTATTTCGTCGTTCTACGATGCTCTCGAATTTGAATTACCGGCTAACTAAAACAAGTGGCCAATGACCTAGACAGCAGATTCTTAGAGAAAAGCTGCCTCTGAACGCGTATAAGTCAACCATTTTACTCACGTACAGAGCAATTAAAAAATTGCCGTATTATGTCAAAATCATATCCTACGCATTAGCAGACTAACGACAATGCTCATTATTGACATGTATGGCACACATCAGGCAACTTGGTAATGCCAAATAATTTACTCCATTTAATGCTATCAATTTCGAGCATTACATTACGTCACACCGTAAACTAAGCATATAGGTATATCACCTACCAACAAGGTACAATGAACCTACTACATATTTCAATAAGAGATTTAAGTGCAGAGGATGCATTGAGCTGTAGGAAGCACTTATCCAAGATGAATATACTTCAACTCGGTCAAACAGCTGCCCTCAATTCAATATAGGACAGGAGCACTGCACTCTTCCGAAGATCAGTGCGAAGTTCTTGCAACGAACTGTCCAAAACAAAACTTCATATGAACAACTGAGAAAAATGCCTTGCTTTCATTTTATGCCTTCGGTTACAGCACCGAAATAAGGCCTTGCACAATAAATTTAATTCCATGACAATTGAACACTTGAAAGCAGAAGCAAGTGTAGATTCCCACTACCACCATGGTAGTGTAGATTCTACGGTGAAGAGATGATCGGAACGAAACTAAGAGGTTTTCTACAGAACACGACCAATCATTACCTTGAATGTCCAGAATTCCCTTTCACACCATAGAAAGTTTTTAAGAAAACTAATGCGGCACCAAGCAACCTCAAGACCCATTTAATATTCAAAAATATTCCCAGAAAATACAAGCAAAAAAGACGCCATGTGGAACCATTTAGCTCAAGAATAAACGAGATTCAAAGCATGACCCGCACTCACCTTGTCTGAGAGGCACGTGGCGCACGGCAGAGTCAACATAATGCCGTCTGGGGTCACCAGAATGGATCATGAGACCGTCTGTGAATTTCATGGACTTGGCACGCTGTCCACGCAGCTTCCCAGACACCACCACTTCGCAACCCTTGGCTCCAGACTCCATGATGAAGCGCAGCACACCGTAGCAGGCCCTGTACAGCGAACGCCGTAATTAATTGTCGATTACAGAATAGTTACAATGACAATGTTAAATTTCTGAATAATACCAGGCACCATATATACTACCAACGTGAATGCAACGGCACTAACTACTATAACACTAAAAGGTGGTTATGATCACTGATGCAGCATGTTTCTAACTCCAGTCATAACATAAGCCGATAACCATACAGATACATACTTCAGTCTATGTAATGTAGGGAAGGTACACTAACATTAAACAGCTGATCTACATATCTACATTGATGAAAACTTTAATTTGTTTCAGTTAAACACTAGAGCTAGTCTTCATCTATGATATATTATCAATAAACTTAGCTCATGTCTGGTTATTAATGTTCTTGAAATTTCAGCATTTAAGTAATAAACAGATCTTTGTTATGCTACAAAGGTAGTTATTGGTAGAGCACTGGCAACATAGGACTACAGTACATCTCAAACGATCCTTCAAAAAGTGATATAAAAAAATTTGGTATGACCAATGACCAAAAGAACAAACCTAAAAAAGAGTGAAGGTAGTTAGAAGTCTCACCTCCTGACAGCAAGCCCTCCAACAAGCTTGTAGCGAAGAGACTCAGCCTGGGCGATGGCACAAAGACCACGCTGGGCAACCTTCTCAGCGTACAGCTCCACGCTGTTGGGGGGGAAGTCAAACCTCTTCTGGACGAGGGCTGTGAGCTCCCTGATCCTGCGGCCCTTCTCACCCAACACATTCTGGGTACGAGTGGCCAAGATGATGATCTCACGGCGAGCAGGTGTGTGACGCACCTGTACTCCTGAGTAACCATCCTCTGCTAGCTCATTGGTGAGGAAGCGGTTGAGTTCAGCCTTGAACACACCATCCTTCACAAACTGTAAGCAAAAAAACACGGTCAATGAGTTGAACGTGTCTCAAACACATCTATTGATAATTCAAGCTAAGCATTGAAGCTAAAGGGCATTAACAAATATCAGACTTAAAACAAATACACAGAATCAAAATTTGTCAGGTTATTGCATGGACTTCTCTGTGCAGAAAATGAGGGATTCAACTTGGATATGCATGAAAAAATGAACAATTGCTCACAAATAATTCTAGCACTAATGCACACTACACCAAAACAGGTAATAATAACAAGTTATAGTGTAACTCTTTAGTACCAGTAAATGAGGTGGTATGTCCAGCAATAATTTCTACACCTGTCAGTTTTCTTATCACAATTAGAATAGAAAGGAAAAATAGTCTTCATCAATGCAAAATGAAGACTCAATTGTTGACATTCATTTGAAAATGAAATTTCAGTGTAAAAGAACTGTTGGATAATTATGAACAAAATTTTATTGTATTGTTCTCCTTACAGTCAACTGTTTAAATATTTTTCACTACTGCACGAGACAAAAAAAGCAGCCAAACCAAGCAATCTTTGCTTCCCATCTTCCTGGCAACCTGCAAGCTGCTCAAACTACTGCTGGCACTGCCTGTCCACTCACTGCCTCAGCTCCCGATGCATCACTACAGGGTCTGTTCATGTCAAGCTCTCTCTGTGATGCCTCTACTTGGCTGGTTCTTATGCATAGAATGACCCAGGGCAGTCCTTGAATTAGTTTTACAACCCTTGCATACAAGTAAAAATCTCTGCTATGCCACCCTGTTGTATGCGAGTTTTAGAGGGATTTAAGACTGTAATTAAGGTCCACCTACAGCTGACCCTAAGCTCAATTTGAGGCTAGCTATGACTAGGACCTTTATTACATGAAATTTGTTCCACTCATCTGTGACTTTTCACTCCATATCTCATCAAACAAGCATTTCTACATTCCAATTACACTCCCACTATCAGGCTTGTAGAATTTGAAATTTCATCAGGACCACTAGTTTTTTCATTTTTTTAATAACCTTTCAATCTCTTCACAATTAACTTTATCTTCTATCTGTAACTCATATTTCCTAACCTGAAAATTTACTGGTTCTTCACCTATTAATTGTTCATTTCACCAATGTTTTCTCCAAAGTGCACAACTGCTTACACTATTTGTATCAACTACTAATTCATAGATTTAAACATCACTACCTCTGTTATTGACTTATAAAATTGTACCACTCTTTAATTTCATATGGACCCTTTTCCAAAGATTTTCATTTTTTTTGTTTTATCTATTACTCTGGCCTCAATCTTTTTATCTGCTTTTGCTGAGCTTATTACTCATCTCATGTACCATGCCATTCAACTTCTGCAATCTAATATCTCTAATCCAGTTTTTACATCATACATTGTTTCTTATTCCAAAATGTCATTTTTTCACCTTTTATTACTCTTTTACCTCGTGGCTTTGCCAGTAACTCAGATACTCAACTTTTCTAATCATCTGTTCTGCTGCATCATACATTTTTGCTATCTCATTTCAAATCAAACCCATTTCTGTTTCACTCAGGTTTTCTAAAGTTATTACAAAATTCTTTCCAACTTTGCATCTTTCACATGCCACTTATCTTTCACACTTCATTTCTTACATGACCCCTTTTCCATCCCATTTGTAAAAAAATGAGCATTCAGTGATCATGAACATGGATATCAAAATCATTTTTATTTACATATATTTTTCTTCAAAATTCACTCACATGGTCAATTACTACTTACCATTATCTAGTCTCCCATGTGTGCAAACTATTTCCTAATAGGATACTTATTTAACTTATGATTATAGAAATGCAGCATAACAGCAGCTGAATTTGAGGAAGCATTTGAAGAATTTACATGATTTCAGATGCCTCATTGGACAGCACACTAAAGCTTTAGGGAACAGGCTGGGCACTGAATATTAAAAGGAGCTCTAACAATGAGTTGCTAATTGTATCAGTAAAATTACTCATTAAAGCTTCCCTTGGATATAATTCTCTACTTTAGATAAAGAAAATAATGGCCTAAGCTCTCATACACTAATTGGTTGAACACTAATACACTAATAATAATTATAATAATTAGTAATACACTAACTGGTTGAACCATGACTTTCAGTCTGGAAAGTAGCCAACATATTTTTGTATGTTATTATCGTTGAACAACTAAGTACATACCATTTCATTTCACTTAAGGAGAAGCATATAGTTTAACCCGCATAAATATTATGTTCAAACTAATTAACTTTTCCACCAACCAGATATAAGCCAATATAAATGATAAATTTTTATTGCAAGTTTATTTTTGCTCTCGCAATATGACTATTATAAAATACATACGGACATACTTCAAAATTTATCATACTAAGAGTTCGCAGATAAGGCATACCAAAAAATTTCTCTAAAATAATTCACAACATAATATTAATTACAAAATAAAGCATACACATGAACTAGTCTGAAAAAACATTAGATTTAATAGATATAAAGTTTACTTTCACATCATATATTCATTAGATAAATCGACGGCTCTGCCATGCTTTTTTACAAACCATAACAGAGGGCTATTTGTTTCACAGCATGAGAAGATAGTTTTGTAATAACTGTATTAAATATAAAAATATTTTTGCAACTGAAGACAGTAATATCAATAAATCAGTAACTAACTTGCACTACTTTATGCCAAAGAAATAGTTTGGACAAAATTTTAAATACATTTCAACTAACCTTCCGCTTCTTGCTGATAGCTTGAACTCTCGCAGACATCTTTCAAGAATATAAAGTACACGTAGATGAAACACTAAGTAATATTATGTATTTATGCTATAATTTCAAATCTAACCAGTTTTCACATCATACGGCCTCATCCACAACGAACATGAATAACAAGAACGGAATGTTGCCATCAAGTTAGTCTGAGAATGTTTATCGTAAAACACTCTCACAATCGAGAGGAAAAAATAATTTCAATATGAGGTTCGACATAGATAATTGTTTCGAATTTTTTTTCAAAAACACGAAACAACTATGATAATATATAAGAACTTTTTGTGTTTATATACTATATTATTTCGAATACTGAGAATGTTGAGAAAATTCATCTATGGCAAAAGATACGTACTGTAAACGTTTCGTATTCAATTATTATTACCAAAATACACAATAACATATATTGTTTCACTCTGAACTTTACAATATAAATAAAACAGATGCAGCACACTACCTTACAATTCAAAATACACACACTATAATTGAATAACTCTTCAAAAGCAGGAAAAAAGCAAGAAAAATAATTACTTATTTATTTATTTATTTAAAACAACTATAAACAACATGCATTGCCATGATTATTTCTTTTTCTCATGCTATAATTTTAGAAACATCTATGAAAATTATTACTAAATCGAAAAATTTATACCCTAATTTCATTTTTAACCCTTTGTCTCCTGAAATAAAGGCAATATATTTTTTTCAGATTTTTTCTTGGAAATACCTTGAAATAGGTTGGCTAAACACATAATTGAAAGACAATTTTATTTTTATCAAAAAATTTGAGTTTTATTTAATCGGCTACTACAGATGCCGTCAGTAATTATACAGGCTTAATTTGCTTCTTATACCAATTTATCTTCCATTGCAATTACTTAGCCTAAATTGACATAGGCGTTCTTTAGACAACAGTTGTTTCATGAAATACACTACTATTTATCAGAACTATACACCTTTCTACATAAAACTGTATAAAAATAGAGGCTTTGCTTCTACATCAAGTGAAAAATTCATCAAAAATTTGCCTCATCAAAAATTCATCAAAAACAGCCTGTGCCACCATTTCTTGCTCTTCCGATCAGATCCGTAGAGTTGCTTCATCATGTCATGCTTGTCAACTCCTCCCATGTGTTTGTTGTAGTCTGTGACCACAGATGGACAGGTTACCGTGAGTTTGATGCCTTTTTTGTTCCTTCTTTGAACAGTACTGTCCTCAACATCGTGATAATTAGAAATAAGGTGAACAGGCTTGGAATCATGCCATTTGAAGACTGTAATACCTGATGGAGTTGATCTGTAGTCAAAGTCACCTCTTTTCAAGGACTTATCTCCGCAGAGCTGAGGGAAATCTTTTCTACTGCTCCTAATGGTTCCACAAG
>VCRD01004699.1:12665-35380 GCA_006783055.1 Trinorchestia longiramus
TATATATATATATATATATATATATATCTGTTTAAACATATTTTATTAAGAAGTAGTCAACTTTAGAAACTTTTCATATTCATGTTAATCATGTAATATTAAAATATTTGGCGCATGGAAACTCTGCCTTTGATTGGTCTATTATTTTGAACTATTTTGTGTCAGAGCAGTCAAATACTAAGGCTACTCATAGTTTCAAAATATAATCTATGTATACTGCTATCATCAACCACTTTGTTTTGGAGTATTCAATCCTATCAGAAGGAAATTTAATTTATACTCAATCTGCCATTTCGACCGTGACACTTGTTTCATCATGGTCCAACTTGCAAGTAAACGGAATAATATTCGTTTACAGTGTTTTATTTTTACAGTTATAGTTGTTTTGCTATGGACCAACTGCCCAACAAACTTCCTATTAGAAAGAAGAGGTTATGTTAACTGAATTCTATCTAAATAGTTGCATTTGGGCCACTATTGTTTAACTATCCGGTGGAAGGAACAACTGTTATTCACTGTACACCATTCCAACAATTACAGTAGCACCACCATGGTTCAGTTGTTCACTAAACTTCCTAGCACATATGAGAGTTTTTGTTTACTGTGTTTTACATCAACAGTTACAGTTGTGCCGCCATGGTACAACTGCCCAGTACAAAGAATGGCATTTTTTCATTGAGCTTCATTTCAACAATTATACCTGAGCTGCCATGATCCAACTGTTCAATAAACTTATGTGCTGAAAAAAGAGTCCGAGGTCACAAGCTGTGTGCGGGCGCGGTGTGATGTAAGTGCGCCCACCACCTCTGATTAGACATCGTTAACCCACTCTCCATAATGCGCCGCCCATGACAGATGACTGTTCTCTTCAAATTTACCTACAGGGATGATGAATTATCTAGGACAAATTTTGGTCCATAACATCTGCTCTTTGTTGAGACTTAGTTACAATTACGATTGGTCATTAACTAATCTTGAAAAGATGCAATTTAGAGATAAATATGGTTTTTGAATACCGTCTACAGGGCGGATGGCAATGAGTTGAGAAATTTCAAGCAAGTCATCTTGAAATGGAATTTATTTCAAGATACTTATGTGAAATTTTACTCTTTAACTCGTCCCTATTTATCACACGCAATGAATATAGCTTATATTCTAATATGTGATAAATTTCCAAGAAATATTGATAACAATACATGTTCAGAATTGCATTCGAAGTATTACAGACATTTTTAACATTATATTATTTAGTTATAAATTAATTTGAAATATTTCTACGATCTTTATTGTCATAAGTTTCAGTACTTCAGGAACGTTGAAAGTTATATATGTGTTAAAGATAATATATTTCTAATAGTGCTTTGAAGGTACGAGCCGAAAAATGATAGGTGAAATATAATTTCAAATTTACCTGATTGTCTCACTTCAAAAATTAATGGAAATCGAGTTCCTTAAGTGATATTTTATTTTTGATATTTTTGAAAAAATACTTTACAAATTTTGAACAATGGTGAAGAATCGAGTGCAGTTTGAGTTCTTTTTTTTTGTGCAAGATAATAATGGTGTATTGTGAGACGCTGTTTTCAATTCACAATAAAGATTTACAATATCAATAGATTTACAAAATGCATTCAAAAAACATTCATGAAGCAAATAATAAATTTATACTATCCATTTACTGTGCCTGTTGCATGTATTACGAAAACATATCCATTTAAATTGGGAAGCAGACAATTTTTCTAACTGAACGATCTGCTTGAACCGAGAATGAAGTTGACAGAAAATATTCACAGCACCTGTAGAAGAATTTTTGTCACAAAATAATGAATTCACAACGATAGTAAAGTAGTCAAAACCAATGCACTACAGATGTATAAGAAAACTTTTTTACAAAACATTGTATTTACTATACTCGTAATGTCATAAAAACCAATTCATAACAAAATTTAAAAAAAACATTTTTCAAGCAAATAATGTATTTTCAGAAATAGTAAAGTCTTCCAAACGAATTCAATACACAGGTTAAACGATTTTTTATGTAAAACAATGCATTTAAAACGATAGCAAGGACGTCAACAATATTCACGACACCAGGATTTTAGTCACGTTTGCTACCGCTGTGACGCACAACCACCATTACAGCTCTGTGTCTATTCTTCCACACAAAGTTCGTATGGAGATTAAATCTGAAGATCAGCCCTCTTGACGAACAAGGTCCAATGAGCTCTTGATTTTGCCGCATGATTGACAGGTGAGTGACAGACTTTTGTGACAGGGCGACCATCTTGGATGCATGAACCAAGTCTCAGTTCTTCTAATTGCTGTGGAAGTGCATCACAGAATTAATCTTTGGGCGAAATGAGGAGCAAAAGACGGTGAAATATGCTTAGGGCTATTGTATGTATCTTTAAATAGCAAGAATTCACTTACATCAATTAATGGAAGTGGCTTATTGTTGGTAAATCGTTTTTTGGCCATTTTTGACACTAAATGATATAACTTAGAGTTGTGTTATACCATTTTCGAAATCAGTGAAATTAGAGCAAGTAACTTCAAATCAATCCTGATTGTTGAAACAATAATAAAAAACTTACGCATAGTACTACTAATAGTCCGATTTTCGATCGAATGTGGTAACTTACGTGGAGTTTTGTTAGGCCATTTTTGTAATTCATAAAACTAAGGGAAATAACTTTCCCTTACAACATAGTCATATCATACAGAATAGAAGAAATAACAGCATTATGATAGCCCATGCTCGTAAAAATTGGAGCCAGAGTGTGTTTTGTTAGACCATGTACGTCTAAGTCAACCACAGCAATTTTTTAGTCCTTACTTGCCCGTGGTTAAAAAAGTAAATCCAAGTTATGTACTTTTGTTAAAATTTAGTTACCTAAACGGTATTTTTTTGCTATGTGTATAAATAACTGAAAACTAAAAGCATGCTTTTTACAGTTTTATACTGATTTTCAAAACTGGATTGTAATGGTACTTAGTGTATTGAAAACTGAGTACTTTTAATAACTGCTATCAGTAATTAATGTTAATAACTTTCAAATTTATTATTAAACCTCTGCCAATTTTCTACATCATCGTAAAAAATGTGACAAAACTTACTCAATGACTTGAAATTAACAATCTTTGAACATTATATTCAACTAACCAGCTGATATATTAAAACTCAAGAACGTTTACAGTCCTTCAAACATAACTTACCAATAAAAATGTGTTCAATGGAGGAAAAACTACTCTGGAGGTAAACTATGTTTGTACATACTTTCAAATAGAGTGTTTGAGTAAGTTTCTCATAAAATGATACGACAATATGTACGGAAATATCTTGTTCAAACTAAGTCATCAATTCATACACAACCATCCTTTAAATCTACGGAACGCCTCCGCCTATACTCACGAACCGACATTTCCATGATACTTGTTTTACCTTCATTTTAAAAGAACTTCTTTGTTTACCCTAACTCCGAAACAAAAAGCTCACAGACGTGGACAAAGTTCGCTCGTACTCAGGTTAAATGTTCGGAACTTCGAAATAGTCTTAAAATAACAAGCGAAAAACCAAAAAAAAATTAAAACACGTTCATTTCAGACACCCCTTTGTCAAGACTTCATATTTTTTCGGTGCTTCTATATTAACTGTTCCCTATTCATTATTATTAAATGTTGAACGGACAAAATGTTGTTGACATTATTAGGAGCTGAAAATCTTCCAGATTGAAGCAGTGAATTAACAGCCATGACTTCTAGCCCCTACAACTATGAAAAAAAACTTTTTTTGAACAAAAATCAATACAAGTGTGTGTTCTTCGTATAAGAAGATCATAAATGTATGTTGTAACTATTGCTTAAGAAAAGTCATTTGTAAATACGATGAACAAAGGAATAAATATTCCTGAAGAATATTTATATGAAGACTCCTGATTCAGTTCACAAACGCATAATGCACGTTTACCACGAGATATTTAACTTGCACTAAAAAAGTCACTTTGAGCGTCCACCAAAACAAAGACTTTGATTTACACTGGTAATTTTTTTGCTCTGTGTTCTGGATCGATTGACAAGTGTTGTTTTTTCGAGCTCTACTCACCTCCTCATTATGAGTCCAGTTAAACACTGTGTCTCTTCTGCATTTCCGTGGGATAAAACAATTAACAAAAGAACAAAAGCCATCATGTTGAGATTATTAACTGTGGTGCTCAATAATTCACCATTTTGCGTTCGATGATCACTACTTTTTGCGGTACAAATTTTTGATAATTTTTTGCAGACGGCAGTAGATTTTCTCTATTTAGGGTCTAATAAAAAATGCACAACAAACACATCATTGATGTTCAACGATTCATGTGATGTTATCGATATCGGATATCGATCGTTCATTTTCAGTGAATAGAAATAGCAATGGCGGTTGTGATATTGCCATTACACTCACCCGAAATGAGAAACGAATTCCAAATTCTAAGTCAGCTGCAAATTCGAAATTCTTAAAATGTAAAAAAGTTGAATCTCAAAAGTACAATCTGGTAAATTCTGCACTACAAACGCTTGCTTCGAAAGCATCTATTTAATTTAATCGCGATTGCAAATGCGCGTACGAATTGATCTATGACACTGAACATAAAAATACATGGGACTAAATTATCAGTTCTCCTCCAAAAATATAAGTAATGACATCCATGACTATTTTGACTAATTGCCTTGTCGGAAAATAAGTTTTTTCTACAGAGAAACCGTACGACGTCTTGTGACAATTCAATCACTGTAATTTTCTAACTTAGGCAATGAAAACATCATTTGTTTAGGGACCAAGCGAACATTTCTATGAAGTTTTAATTCGAAAAGAATGGATCATTAACGCAACGATCGCCTGCCTGTCTTACAGATGCGATGAGTTCAAATGAATAAAAAATTGGAGAACGAAAACGTTCGTAAATTTGTTTTTAATGGTAATTTTTTGTGAGTGGAATTTTTTTATTCCTGCGGAAAATTTTCTTTGTTTGCGCAGATGACTGAAGTTTTAAGAAACAAATCGTTTGTTTTTTCATGCAGCGAAAATAGTTAGAGGGAAATGATGGTTATTTTCATTATAGGAGAAAATTTACTGCGGTCGCTAAAAATACTAAAACTCTTCTGTAATACTTCAAATTACTTAGAACAAAAAATTTGTTAGAAATAAATCCTATAGGCATAGTGAACTCCACTATTATGCTGTAGAACAGTACAATTTTTAGAAATAAAAGCACCAGCATTAACTGTTTGTGCTTTTCTCAGAACTCAAAACTATAAACAGTTATTTTTCAATAATTGTGATCAAAATTTTTTTGAAATTACTAACATAAATGTCGGAAAAAATTAAAAATAGAGCCTTATTTCTTATCAAACACTTCCTATGACCTTGTGAGGTAGATTTTATTTAATAATAGAATAAATGCAATACAATCAGTGAAATTAAGTGTGTTAAACCATAGTTTTTTAACTTTGTTAACAAATCTCTGAATGTCAACAACCATCACTGTAGTAAATCAATGCAGAAAAAAATTCTTCAAACGCATGAATGATTGCTTGAGAAAATTTTTCTTGATGTTTCGGCAAAGTTGAATGTAAACAAGGAGCTTAGGAGACCCTGAAGAGCGTCACAGAGACAACAGTCTGTCGCCTGCTTGACAGGACTGACTTTCTTGTCACTCATCACCCTCCACCACCACCACCATAACCACCACCACCATCACCACTACCATAACCACCACCACCATACCACGGCCGAAATTTCCATCACCACTACCACCACAACTACTATCACCAGTGCAACTACCACCATCACCCCAAACAACATCATAGCAACCACCATCACCGCAAACAATATCATAGCAACCACCATCGCCGCAAACAATATCATAGCAACCACCATCGCCGCAAACAAAATCATAGCAACCATTCACTGCAACCACCATCACTGCAATCACCATCACTGCAACCACTATGATAACAACCACCATCACTGCAACCACCATCTTAGCAACCACTGTCATAACAACCACTATCGCAGCAACCACCATCACGGTAACCAGTCACCGCAATCAGAATTACTATGACTACCAACACCAGCATCAACCACTATCGCCACCACAGCCACAACCACCACCACCACAACCACGTTCACCAGTTTCACAAACTAAGAAGATAGCAGTAACACCACAAGCTGATTAAATAATTTTTACCTACATTAAGTCCAAAACCATAGTCGCGTGCGCCATTTGTTAAAGATGTCAGTGATTTCCATTAGAGTTAGCAGTTGTTCTTTGCGTTGACGTCATAATTAACACTACAATGATCCTCATTTCTCGCCTACTGTAAACAATAGGCTCACTTGAATTAATTATATTTTGTCACTAAAGTAATAAAAAACAACCTTAACAGATGGCACAGAAGTTTCTCATTGGAATTTGACACAATTCACAAAAGAAAAATAATTGTTTATGTTGGTCACCCAAAGAAGAGGTAGTAGGTTGCTGCGTCTTAATGATTTTTTAATTCCAGCAAATAAATGTGAAGTTTTGTGCGCATTGGGAGATACTTTTAAACTTGAAACCCTTATCATGGCCAATTTTAATATAGAAAATAACATTTGAATGAAATATGTGATTTGACAGTGAACTTGCAAAAAATTCTTAAAAAATTCATAAACTCTGCGTACTACATAATCCTCACAGGCAAAAAATCATCATATCGTGACCAGCAGCATTGTATACAAAAGAATAATAAACAGGCGTACTTCTTCAAGGTTGACAGTAATTTTTTTATGAATAACTTCGTCTTATTTTCGTTTTAACTTCACCTATTTTGCGATGATAAATATTTCTTCTGTTTTTTGAAACTAATTAATTTAATATTTTCTGATTATCTTCACAAATTTTAACATAGTAAAAAAGAATTTTCGTGTCTTTCTTTTTTACCATATATATTAGCATATAAAATAATCAGTAGGAGTGAGTTACAAGTGTTATTTTTAAGCAAAATGATCCTAATTCTTAAAAGCCACAGACAGTGAAAACAAACATTGAAACCATATCACCCTAATGATGTTAATTTTTTCTTTTCGTTCATTAACAAATTAGGTCCGAGGAAAACCTTATTACATGTATCGGATGGACAATAGGTCATTATCTGAATATTCGTACACATAAAATCTAACTAACCTATCTCCAAAGTAATGCTGCATTTGAAATGCAACATTCGTAATTAAATTACAACACGCATGGAGCTTTTGAGAAAATAATTCTCCTGTTAAGCTGTCTTCATTTCATCTTTCAGCGAAAAATTCATTATATCATAATTCGATACCAAATTAGGGGAAAAATAATTCAGATCGGGTGGTAAATCAGCAGAGGAATCATTCCAATTTGCTGTCAAGTCAGCGGAAGAATCATTTCAATTTGAAAGCAAATCAAAGAAAGAATTATTTCAATTTGGGGTCAAATCCGCAGAAGAAGAATTTCATTTTCAATGCAAATCAAAGGAAGAATCATTCCAATTTGAGAGCAAGTCAGAAAATGAATCATTCCCACTTGATGGAAAATCAGTCGAAGAATTCATTCCAGTTGGAATTTTTTTTCGTTTCTTAGCTTGTTGTGTAGTAGAGTACCCTCGGCTCCTCCCATGACAGGGAAGAACCCTCACTAGAGAGACAGTGCCTCTGTCACGCCTGCATACAGTCGAACACGAACGATGGTGCCGGGTGCCTGTAAATGAGTACCCGCTCGGTCTGCCGGCTAATGATAAGGCCCTTGTAGCAATGTGAATGTTGAAAAACGAGGTGATTTTGCCGCAATTATTTGGGATGTTTTTATCTATCACTCTGACTATCATGGCATGAGCCTTTTTTATGCTCGCTCGCTTGGCGGCTGGTACGTAATCCAGTTAAATGATTTACAGTTTAAAAGTGACTTAAATTAGAATTTATATTTAGTTTCGTGTTAAGTGGTTTGTGGTAAATTATTATGTTACATTTTTTCTACAAATTGTTCAAATAGAATTCTAGAAAAACTTTCCCTCTTCGATGAACTTCTACACACTCAACTTTAGCACTAAAAAATTTCAGATTATGGTCATCATCATGTACATTTTTGCCCCTTTCATACTGCTTGCAACATGCTTACACAGGTCTAAAAATATAAATAAGTACTCACAACAGAAATGATGGTAATTTCCCAGATATTGAAACGAGTTACTCCTGATCACTTCGAGTGCATCCCAGTTCTGACTCAGTGTAAAAGTTTTGATTGCAAAACCGGAGGAATAATTCTATGAACTATTACATACTGTTTTGCTCTAGTGGAATTAGAAAATTTGGTATCATTAGTTGCTAATTTACCCGATCTCTCGATAAAATGATCAAAACGTGTGATATATTTAGTTCGATGCATGTTCATTTTATAGTTATGATTGATAACAGATAAACGAACGCCATACAGAAAATATGAGACAAAAAATATTTGCTTGTTCAATAAAATCTTTGATAAAGTAACGTAACAATATTGGATAGAAGCATAATCCAAACATGGATCACTACTTGGGGCTTGGAGACAATTATGGCCTAGATCTTCTCTAAATGAGTTTTTTCTTTGTAGACCATGTCGTGCATCCATCATGCTGCTCGTATTAACATTGAATCGGTATTGGTTTATTTACTTAGTATGGCCCTAAAAAGGGTTGAAATTCAATCTCAATTATCAAGCTTAACAAATCTGCTGGCAATGGTTCGTGTAAATGATTAATTTTCTGCACAAGTACCGTAAAATTTGATCCTTAATGTAAAATTCAGTTTCATTTTGAATAATTATCATAGAATACGTCGTTCGTGGTGGCATCAGTCTATTTAATTTTTAAACATTTGACAGCAATTAAAAAACAATAGCTTGGAGAAGAGGACAGAAATTAAGTTTTTGCTATAGATAACTCGAACTTGATAGTTTTCTGTCCATAGTGAGTGAGTGTTGGCCATTTAATTTCGATAACTGAAAATCATGAAACACGGTATTTTTTTCGTTGAGAATAAATCAAATTATAAGGATGATTATATTTTGCACCGGTATTAACACAATACATACACAAGGTCTATTGTGAAACAAGTATCAGGTTTGACTTAAAATTTTGTGATCGACTTCACACTTCATGTGATATTCAATTAAAAAATATTTGCTAGCCTCAACCAGTACATAAATTGATGTAAGTGAAACACATCAATAGATAATGATTTCATATTCAAATTTGCTTCTCTGTGAATTCTCATTTTACAGGAATCAAAAACCACTAAGCATACTTTGCCTTTCTTAATTCCATTGACATGTCTCATGGCAGAACAAGGGACAACTCGCCCTTGAATGCTAATCAATTTTACTATGCTATCCGGTAACTGCACGTACAGAAAACAATCTATGCTTGTTCTCAGCCGTAAAAATCAATCATGGGTTGTTGCTGTCAGAGCAAGATCAACTAGACTTGAGGTGCCCCACCAGCCGCATCTCCACATCTCTGCTCTTCACTGGGGACAAAAGATAAATGAGCTTTGCAAGCCCAAGTCCGCAAGATTTATGTGAACTAGTGACGGTCGACTGAACGGTGAGTCTCAACAGATCATTCATCAGTAATACGCTGCTACAAAGTCCAACTAGGTTCGATAGTTTAGTGGGTAGCTCCTTACAACTTGTTGATGGCCCTGTCTAATAACGTCACTAATTGTTGGGCGTCAATGTTACAGAGTGGGGCGCCTTCAGGTACCGATTGGGGTGTTTGAAAAACAGGTGTTGCTTTGCAAACGCCCACTGCAGAAGCTTGATGATGGTGGTGATCTTGTCCTGGAGAATTCAAAATGAATTCGGTAGCTAAACATCTCACTTTTTAACTTGAGGAATTAGATTTTTTCTGATACTCAAACAGGGTGCATTCCTAAAGTTTTTAGTATTATTTTTAGAACACGTTATTAAGTTTATAGTACATTAAATGGATTTAAGTACAAGTTGCTCCAAATCGATCTTTATTATACATACATTGGATGTCGAATATCATCATAAATGTAGACTTTGTTCCCTCACTGTCTTAAAATGATAAGGAACAAGTATTTTAACGAAAATAACTACTGGTCCTAGGTTTTATTCAGATTTTGTGGTTTGTTCTTATTAATGATCTATGAGTAATTTAAATTTCAAAGCTAAATAGATCTACAGTTCATACATTAAATTTGTTAAAAAAATTATTATCCAACCTTGGCATTTGTATACCTTGAATTCCAGGTTATAAACTAATTGTGCTGCACTTGGTCATCTTAGGATTGTGATGTTTATAATTCATTACTATGGTGGAAATTTATTCCGTACATATCAACAAGTTAATTTGTGGACATTTCACGGTAAATTCCCTACCTAAAATCAAAAGAGAGAGTTTTAACTCACTGAGACGGGTCAAAAATTCAATTTTTTAATGCCCTTGGATGTGAGTGTCGAGAAAAGCAAGAGTATTTTGATTCCATCTTTGGTTTCCTTGAATACATAAATCTAGTAATGGGTAAAGAGTTACACGTTTCTGAATAGTTGAAATTAAAATTAAGTGAGCATAAATTGTAAAAAATAACTCTTAAATGTTAGTACGAATACTCCTGGCTGCAGTCCAGAACTAGTCTAAGTTAATCATGGACAATTACGTACGTATACTATTCCGGCTAATCACCGAATGAATACCTATACTTTTCTCTTTTCACACGTGTGACTTTTCATATTTGTAACTCAAATGTGTCATGTACTATGTTTTACGCTCATGACGTATAAGTATTCTAAGGTGCTGTAAGAAAAAAATATTTGCGATTGAGGTGTAGATCTGAAGCTACAAACATCAATAACCATCCAAGTATTTAGTGGCATGCAAGTCATACACTACATCGATTACATTGTAGGTCACGTTTTGGGTTGCATTGGAGACAACGTAGTTGACGATATCGTAGATAGACTACGTTGTACACTGTACAGTATGATACACCATAGACTACAATTTGTACAACATTGTATGTTGTGCAGCAGACTATAACACTGACTTCAATTTTACATGCATATTTGACTACGATATACACTATCTAGTAATGAACTCCGGAGATAATATTTCTATAATAGCGATTAACGATGTTTTCCTGGGGCGAAATGCAATATGATAATTCAGTAGGAAAACGTAATCTAATACTGAAGCGATCAATTTAATGTTAAATTCATCACTAAGTTCTAGCATAACTAAATGCACAGTCTGGATCGATGTGCACCTTAAATCCAAAATTGGACTCCTGGTGCTAATTAAATGTTCTAAAAAATTCATTCAAAAAATAAACTTTTTATTTTGTAATTCTTAGAATAAAAACATGAATGTTTCTTTAAGACTTTATGTTTAGTTTGAAATCAATAATTTTTTCGGGCAAACTCTGAGTTTCAATATATGTATATGATGCATTACTTAGTGCAAACGACATTTTTCTATTGACGAAAAACAATGATTTTCATTTGGGGAAAGATGAGAGAGAAAAATTACTGCAAGAGTACGAATAGGAGCAGGACAGGATGATAAAATAACGTCCGTAAAAGAAATAAAGAAAATTCTGGGTCTGCCTCTTTGAACGAGCAGACAATAAATCAGGTAATGAGGTATTCAAGATCAACAATTAAACACAGGAAAATAATGAAGTTGATTAATAAATTGACAGTCTTTTGTGTATGGGCCTAGAGGCTATTTCGATTGGCTGCAAATTTTTAATACTTTCAAATTTACTTAACATTAATTCCTAAGAGCATTTTTAGTCCTTAAGTTAACAGATTCAAAAGAAAACTGTAAACATAAAGAGAAAGACTAGTTACTTTGAGGAAATGAGCTTAAAATTATAAATTAAAGATCAATAATAAAAATACTAGCTTCCTATAATGAATAACGATGGGTAGTAAGCAGTAGTGAGGTACAAAAACAGTAATTGTCAGGAAACACTTTCTTTGTAAACACCAAAGAAAAATCCGTTGAATATACAGTAGAAACGAAAAGTATTGTGTTTATAAGTACGATCAGTTGTCCTAATGAGTTTATGAACACTGTTAAACATTTTCAGGATCTTGATGAATTAGAAGCATGTGCATAAGTGCTACTGAGAGACGCGAATGTGCACATCTTAAGTCATAAGATGTTAGTGTTGACTAAAGATGTTAGTCTTATATGTTAGCGTTGACTAAAGATGTTAGCCCTGTATGTTAGCGTTGGCTGAAGATGTTAGAGCTGTATGTTAGCGTTGACTTAAGATGTTAGTCTTATATGTTGGCGTTGACTAAAGATGTTAGCCCTGTACGTTAGCGTTGACTTAGGATGTTAGTCTTATATGTTGGCGTTGACTAAAGATGTTAGCCCTGTACGTTAGCGTTGACTTAAGATGTTAGTCTTATATGTTGGCGGTGACTAAAGATGTTAGCCCTCTATGTTAGCGTTGGCTGAAGATGTTAGAGCTGTATGTTAGTTACTGTTGAGTAAAGATGTTAGCCCTGTAGTATATTATGCTGTACTATGTGACACTGTATTGTGCCATATCTGGGAACAAAATCGATTTACCATCTTTATGTTGAAACTTGGTGAAACTATCTGTTTAATATCTTTAAAAAAAGGTTGTTTAAGAAATGATTTTCGTCATTTGGATTGGTACAGGTGTGTGGACGTGAGTTATAAGATTAAAAGTTCTAATTGCAGAGTTGTAAATTTATACCGCGTGTCCCAAAAAAAGTATGTATTCATTTTTAGAAAGCTGTAGATTGAATACTACAAGTGATAGGAGGCTAGGACCGGTCTCTTTCGAAAGATCAAGATTTTAAGTTTTTGTTTGTTTCCAGAATACATTATTATCCCTCGTATGTACACCTTATGAATGCCAGTAGTTTTCAAACTACACCTTTTTAAAAATGTATACATTTTTGGGGACACCCTGTAGATTGGCTCGTGAGATTTCAGAAAGAGAAAGAGAAAAAATCGAAAACTTACATATTTTGAAATGGAATTTTTATGATTATAATATAAATTTCTTTATTTCTATCATAACTAATGATTGTTAGTTATAGTTCTACACTTCATTTATGTGAAGCTAAGTTAAAATCCTTACTCAATTTTTCACATTTCACCACACTTAATGTGAAGAACGTACAGCTTTTATTCTTCACAAATTTTGCACCAAATCATAAAAAACCTCCAGTCGATTTGCCCGCTTTGTTTGTTTACTGGCATTCGAAACATTACAATTTAGACTCTATATGGGTTCAAAAGTTTAATCAAGTGATCACAGTTACAGAGTGTCTATTGATTCTTAGTTTTTGTGTGAAATTTGTATATTTTTTTCGTACATTTTGACTATTCAGACATTAAATGTAGTACGAGTAGGATGGTGTATTATTGGACATATGAACTATTCAAAAGTTTGTTTCCGACAAATCATCTCATATTCCTATTATTTACGATCAAATCCAGTACTTAACAAAAAACTTCCACTATTTATGGCATTCGAAAGGCCTAACTTTAAAGGGTCTTCCCCTTATTAACTAAAAACATTTTCTATTTCAGTTGAGACTGATTCCTCACAGAAAATGGCGCATTGTATTTGAATACATCATAAGATCAATACTTTTAGTCATCAGAGTCTAACACCAAACTAGAACTGACGCTCAAAATATCCTTTTATTACCATTTACTCTTCAACGCCAACAATCACAATAAGATAATACATTGAATGTTTTTTAACATTAACAAAAAACACGTGCGAAAATCCAATTATAACTCTCGGTTTGACATGGTGGGTCCACGTACAGTATTATTATCTGAAACATTTTGAACTCACAAATATTGCTTCTGTTTGTTTTACGTTTAATGTTAATATTAAGCGTTTCAATATTTGGACGGACACAAATTGGACATATAAATCAGAATTAATGCATCTAGCGTTTGTCGATGTGTCCCTTAGAGGTGAAAATTAGAATCTGATATTAAACTTCCTTAGATACTGAAAATTTCTCAATTACGCACCTTATTGTATGGTGACTTCAACGCCTAATTCCAAATGGTTTTATTATCTAACACTTTAGTGGCATTCCCCGAGTCCATAAATGTTATAATATCAGAAGTTTACACATATCTATGTATCAACTTTATTGGAATACATTTTTCATTTAAATTAAGGTCCTGGAAATTTTATACTCATATTATGCTTTATTGCTAGATTTTTCATTTTGTTTTTGCTTCCCACGTACTTCACGACAGATCCAATACTGACTGAAAAACTTTGTATTTAGAACGAAGCGACTGACAACATTATAAAAAATGCTTGATAATTAGTGCCATAACATACATCTCAAATATATTACTTATATGTTGTATATATGTATGTGCAATATACATATATTCGTACGTTTATTGAGGTGACATGGTATGGTCATACATTGAGAAGCAATTTATTTACGTTTTTTCTATTGTTTGACAAAAATTATTGTTACACAATAATTTATACATTTTCTCTTATTTTTTATGCGTTTCCCGAATGCTTTATTGCTCTTGAATCCTCTAATTAATCAGTAAGGAGTACAATAAACAATAATATGCTAAATTTTTCCTTAGATTATTGAATAATATTTTTACTCGATACCCTGAAAACTATCGAGCTTAGAATAAAACTCCCAATGAAGAATTAACAATAAAATCATGTCTTTCAATTCATAAGTTGTCCACGAAGAATTATTTTTCAATCCTATGATATTTTCATAAATTTTTTTCGCAGAATTTGACTGCTTGAACAACGTTTTGATCACAGGAGTTTCACCAATTCGGCAAAGATCGTAAATAAATGTTATCAGCAATTAAAAAGAGTTGTGGCTCGTGGATTTTACAACTGTTATCAATTTTGACAGACGACAACTATGAAAATTCATGGCAAACTACCACAGTCTGCAATAGCTGCTATTTCACACTTTCTTTAGCAGAGCCGCACGGGGAAATAGGGAGTTGGAGGTTGGGGGTCCTCGAAAGGGGTTTGTGAGGGGGAGGGTGAGAACGGCCTAATGTTATTCTAAAATTAACTCGAAGTGTTATTATCATTATTATTATATTCCTGGTTTAACCACCGCAGTCACAACAAAAGCGATCTCAGCAGTGATACTCGATGTGTTAGACAAATGAAGTATGTTTCATCTATCTCCAGTTTTTCATAAATATTTTAAGTTGTTCGTTACAATACCATGCACGTATTAAGACAAGATTAGGAAAATGTGTTGAGTCAGTAGGGTGTGATTCGATTAGGCCGTAAAAAAATAATGTCATTGTGAATACATTACATGAGATATAATGACACAAAACGTATATAGTGTTCCTTAATTGACATACGTCTTGCATATTACGAGCACAAAAATGTGATAGCGAATTTATTCAGCATAAACTACTGCTATTTTACAAATACAATATCAGAAAAAAGAAGCTCACCCAAAAATAATTAAATCATGCAAGACCCGTCAAAATCATTACAAGAGAACCGACTGGTTAAATCAACCTCCATAACACTTCGTGTTTTAACATATTTCGATGTCTTGTGAATTAACAGTATGTTAATACACTTAATAATTGTGCCTGATTAATTTATGATTGAATTAATCAGTCATAAAGCTTGAAGAATAATTATTGAAGCTATGCAAACGTAGATGAACGACAATTGTAAAAGTCAGAGACACCAGCGACAACTGTAAAGAGACACCAAAAAAATATTGTAGTACTACGGAAATCGTAGCGCCAAAATATAATAGAAACACAAAATTAAAAGATCTAATAATTCCAAAATAGATGAATTTGTTATGAGGGGCATAAATCAGTTGTATTGTGTATACTTCTTGAAAATAAGATGGTTTAATAAATTAGGGTTCTAGAATTGATACATGTACTAACTTCGTAGCTGCTGTAAAACACAAAATACACTCCTAGCGCTTGATGGAATTAGGGAGTTAAAACTGTACAGCAGTACCAAAATGTACGAACTAATAATTTTATCATCAAGTTTGAATGTGAAAAAGCACGAATTTAGTATAAAAACACAAAGAGGAGAAGAATAATACGAGTAGAAAATACGAGAAGTGTTAGTGTTTTTGTAGACTGTAAATAATGATACTCAGGTACGAAATCCACAGGCAGCTGTGGCTGCTTGTCTTTGATATTCTTGAGCAGCTCTCGCTGTTTCTTCTTGATATTCTGGAGCAGCTCTGGCTGCTTCTCCTAGATATCCTTGAACAGTTCCGGCTGTTTCTCCTAGATATTCTTGAGCAGCTCTGGCTGCTTCTCCTAGATATCCGTCAGCAGCTCTAGCTGCTCTCCTAGATATTCTTAAGCAGCTTCGGCTGTTTCTCTAGAAATTCTTAAGCAGTTCTGGCTGTTTCTCTAGAAATTCTTAAGCAATTCTGGCAGTTACCCTAGAAATTCATAAGCAATTCTGGCTGTTTCCTTAGATATTCCTAAGCAGCTCTGACTGTCTCCCTAGATATTTTTAAGCAGCTCTGGCTGTTGCTGCTAGAAATCGTAAAGCAACTCCGGCTGTTGTTTTTACAAATTCTGAAGCAGTTGTGGCTGTTGTTTTTAGAAATCCTTGAGCAGCTTTGGCTGATGATTTATGGAAAAGAAAAAGACCACCGTGCACAGATACAGACTGGCCACGCAGCACACACGGGCTTCAAATAATGATCGGCTGCGGTCAGCGCTGGAATTTTGTGGTCCCCGAAGGCAGTGGTCAAAAAAAGTTCGAATGACGAGGACGCAGCAACAAGAAACTGTTTTTTTTGGTTATCAAGGGAGAGATAACGAAATGTATGTGAAAGAAACTATTTGGAATGTTTCCCCCATTTCCCATTCCGAATAAGGAATACTCTCAAAACAGCAAAACATTGCCTCGATATTGAGTATCTTTCTTAATTAGTTAGGATTAAACGATTTAATCAGTGAATAAGTACTCACAATTAGAATGGACACTAATACTGATAAAAATGCTGCACAATAACCGAAAATTCACAATTGTTTGAAATTAGGATAGTTTTAATGTGTCGTCAGTTATGAATCAAAGAAACTGAGAGCTGACGATCCATACACTGAAGCGTCGTTGCTCATATTTATTTTTATTTTTCTTTAATTTGAATAAAAAATAAAGGCTATCTCAGTGGGATAGATGCACAACTTTTTTTAAAAGTTTATATCGAGATTGTGATTCGTACAGCGTAGTATAATGTTACTAACATCAACTCTTATCAACATCGATAAATTCTGTGTACATATACTAGATTTTGCTTTATAAATTTCACTTAGAAACTGCTAATCTCCAATGTCTGTAAATAATCTACACAATAGGTACATTAAAATTCATTAACAGTTTCGATTATAAGAAAGAACCCTATCCTCTACCAACAGAATTAGGAATTCCTAAAGCACTTTTACTACTAAAAAATGTAATTCAACGTATGCACATATATTATTATTTTTAATATTGCCCAATGTAATAAGAGCATATATGTGGAAAGGATGGGAATTTGAAACAAAGAGTTTTTGCACTGTAATAAAAAAGTGATTGACAATAAGTAATCTTTGGTAGTTAACACGTTTGTTGCGATTGCCTGATCGGTGTAAAACTTCACTTTGTACGCATAGCCACTAGAAGGATCTGAAAAAATTACAGAACCTAACCTAAGTGACCCACCGGTGGGTCGCATCGCAACAAACGTGTTAATCATTGAACGTCACAGGAGCCAGAAGCGGGAGGGCTAGAAATCTTCTTTTTATGCTGGTATCTGAAATAAGGAAAAAAACTGTGTGTAAGAGAGATCCATATACTTGTATGATTCATTTTCAAGAAGCTTAACTCAAGATCAGTTAAGGAAGTGGTTTTCATTTAGAAAGGTTAAAAAATTGAACGGTTTTAGAACCATTGGTATAAATGAGAAAAAATACGGGTAAATGTAAGCACGTTTTTCAGCGATGTTTCTTCCATTTGAAAAACATTTGAGTTTGTTCAAAATGGCCCGACTGCCTTTTTTATAAACTCGATGAAAAAATTAGGATATATCAAATTCTTCGAAAGTAAAAAATGCGTTCATACTAAAGTTACTATCAGTCATGCTCGACTATTTTTGGTTGTCAAACAACGTGGAACGATGAATACCGAATAAAAAATCTGTAAACTTCGTTTTTATGAGTTCTTGCTCTTTATCTGATCAAACCTAAAATTAGCTGTGCTTGAAAACTTGAATGTAAGTATATCTCTACGCAACCATGAAACAATTCAAACCTCATTCCTGAAAACTATACATAAATTCACCATTTAAATTATGTCATATCAGCCCTTCCACCGCATTCGGTTCGACTCTAAGTTAGAGCACACGCAAAGTTTCACTTTCGCACAGTTTCCTAATGTGGCCGTAGCGAACCATCCTTTTATCGGTGCCAGCGCCGACGCTATAAGTCGGCCGATCGTGGTCTCCGTTCGCTTCCACCGCCGCCTTCTGTTGCCGCTCCGAACATGCGCTAAAATGGCCGCAGTGCAACTAGAGTTGCAATATTTCCTAAAAATTACGATCTTTAGAATAGTTCTACTTCATTTTTAACAATTAGAATCTTTACGGAAAATAATAACTTATTTTCTGCAAATATGAGTGTATAGAAATGTATTAAATGTTCAACATGCTTCGTAAAATTCTCAATTGTTGAGCATGAAGAGCGTATGAACTTCTGTTCAATGTTTCTCAGTGTTCAAGGTTTCAAATTGAATGCATGAGAAGTTTTACTTTATAGCTCAAATCTAATCGATAGGGGCAAAGATATTTTATTGATTAAATTTTTTATTATAACTTAAAATAATAACGTTCATCTGGTATGCGATTTTCGCTTATTTGATAACTGAAACTCACTTCATTTATTCAGTGAAAAATAAGTCGTTCAATTTTAACCTAATATACATTTTTCACCGAAAGTTGTGAGTTTTCTTTCAATAATTAGAAATTACCTTCAACTCTCTCAGAATGTTTTTCCATTTCCTCTACAAAGAGCCGTCAACGCTTAAATAAATATTGAAAACATAATAAACATCACAGTCATGACGAGTTGAGATGAATTACTTGGAAAGGAGTATGTAATGAGAAAAATTGCAGTGTTTTTCTTCATACCGGGGTTCGCTTCTATTATATGAACAAATATGATTTCTTACTCAGAATTGCACATTGAAAGTGTAAGTTTATGCATGCTTAGCATGCCGTTTGTTTGCAGCATTCTTGTATATTGATCGTCAATGATATCTTCATCTGTAGCAAAAAACTCCCCACTGAACGTAATTATTATTAGCAATAAGCTTGAATTAAATCATTGCGTTCATGTACCTTGAAACTACTCACAAAGTATTAAAAACTTGTAAATTCAAATTGAAGAATGACACCCGTTTATGACATTGTGTTAACGAAATTACACAACTCAAGTCAAGTTTCTGTTATCCGAACACTCGTCAGTTTATTATGCGAATACAAAGCCATTGACTTGTTTTTGAAAAGAAAACTTCTACCAATGCGATTCAAGTTTCGAATGTGGCATAATTATATACTTTTAAGAAGACTCAGCAACCTCCTTCGCCCAATTCACCATCCCGATTGAGACCTTTCGAATATGCCGGGCTGAAATCCAATCGTTTATGCAGAGTATGGGAGGAGCCTCTAAACTGGGACATACTGGAGGAGGAGCACCTCTAGAGGTAGGTGCATGAGGTGCTTTGCAGCTGTCCTTCGATGCAGGCTGGGAGGTTCATGAGGCATGGACATGCGCACTCGAACAACCATCAAATGCCAGACTCGATGGAAAACGTTCTAGAGGCGAAAGCTCGACAAACGTTCGAACACAACGCCATGTGTCTCTCAAAATATGTAGTCCAATATGTCAAATTTGGAAAAAACAAGCATGTCAAATCTAATGCACGAGAATTCAATGTTGAAATTCAATGAATATATGCTCAATAAAAGAAATAACTGATCATCAGATCAAAATATTGTGAAATCAATAATAACATGTGAATTTCATAACCTAGTACTTCTGAAACTTTTCGCAAGCTTGTCTTTCTTAAATCAAATTTAAGTCGGACATCAATATCATAAAACGAAATATTTGGAAATTAATGTTGTATTGGACGTTTTCTGATATGTACAAATTCAATCTAAAGTTTTCCTACCCAGATTCAAACATCCAGACCAATACCAGAACATTAAAAATACGAATGTCATGTCCATGTCGACTGTGCAACGTGTAAAAACAATATAGTAGAGATCGGGTGCTCATCCTGCTAAGGTGATGCCAGGGTGGAGACTGAACAGAAAAGGCGGCGCAGAGTAGGTCCCAGTGGGGCCGGCCTTCTGTTTCAATGAGCCTACTTTACTTTTTAGGCTTCTTCTTATTTAGTTATTTTTATTCTTCATCTCATTAAACTCTAAGCAGAAAATTTCAATCCCAAATTAAATGAAAATGTGCTACGAATTACATACCGAACTAAAATATTGTTTAACAAAGTACAACATTTTTGATTCATTGAAGTTTACTTTTCTAAGGTACAGGTCTACTGCAGTCAACCTTACCCTAGGTCTAAGCATGTTTAGAAAATGTTCGCGCTTCTCACACCAACCAACGTAAAATGTTATGCGGAAACTTCTTCATATTTTTTCCCTATAAAATCTTACTTCCTTACCCATTTCATTTTTAGCAATTATTGTCTTCAAGTTGTTCACAAGTTGAAAACTTACACATCTTGAAGTTTGCTTGACTTGTAAAAATCCAACAATTTTTTAAAATAAATTTTAAACTACTTCATAAACACTAGCTGATGAAATTTTAATTCAAATACATGGAAGTGTTTCATTGTGACGATGTTCATTGCATACTAATGACGATTGACTTCATTAAAATTGGATTAATACCTTCAGCAATATTTTGTTCGTGCTTTGTAACGTTTTTTTCCGATGTATTTCGTAGAGTTAAAATGAATAGGAAACACCTAAACATTCATATACGTCAACAAACGGAAAATAAACTGGCAACTGTCAAACTACGTCAGAAAAAAATCGATTTAATCAACGAGGGTAATTCTCCATCAGAATATCATTGGAGCGCTTAGTTAAAACAAGTTATTCGTTGAAAAATGGCTTTATTTATCAAGCATCTAATTGTTCAGCTCTATTTCTTAAGTCCTGATCAGAAATCTATCTCAAATACACCCATTTTTCGAACTCCAAATTTTGTACATACAAATTCCTCACAAAATATTCCCCTCTAAAATAAACTTTGCTTAGGCATTTTGGTTACGTATTTTTTCCTCTTTGCTGTCATGAGGCCATCAAGATATTGCCTTCCCGGTTCCTTGCAAGACTTGACAACTTGGGGATTGGAGCAAAATCAATTTTCAGTACCGAGGATAATACAGACTAAATGACACGCAAGGACAGTTCATCTCCGCTAGCACAGCGTTTACTGAAATCACAGGCAGGGTCACACCTTCTGAAATCACCCCTCGCAAGTAATTCTATTGACTTTAGTCATGAAACTGGACTTTCTCACTGTTTTATGTGAATTTTTATGAGTACTGGGGAAGATGCATGCTGCTGGAGGCATTTGCTAAATGGGTAGGACATTGCAAAAAAAATACACTTTACGGCTACAGTTATGAATTTAAATTACCTACATGGGATTTACCAAACTACCTTTAGAGGAAAAGAAGATTCTCTTTTAAAAGATAAATTGCAATTGCATTGTAAATTTACCTTGTAAAAGTAGTAAGTAAATTCATTATCTTCTTTCATGTTTAAAAATTTTGCTTAAAGCCCTACACGAACCAGGATTCGAAACACTTAAAATATTTTTGCAAAGTATTACAATTCAATTGTAAATTTTGTGTTGACGTACTATCACCCATTCACGATGAGATATGTCACCTGTCGTATAGGAAGTATGTACTAACCTTATGATGTTTCTATTAATAGTTTGATAAGAAGCGTTACATAACTCTGATAATAACTAAAAAGATGTTCAATTTGTTTGAAAGATATGCCCCTTGATCATAAATTGCTCGTTTTATTACCACAAATAGTTATATATTTCTAAGGGAATAGGTTTGCTCTCTCTTGATGCACTTTAGCCAATATCTTTAATCTGGTTATTGGCCCTTACTAAAACCTGACTGATTACTCGTATTCAGATTGTTTATTAATATTTTCAGCAAATGCAACATTTCCTCAATAAAAGATATAAACTATGAGGAATATCATTTATCTATATGTTGTTTTTATGTACTCCCATAACACAACGTATGTTCGAAGCTGTGAGGTAAGTCTACTTACTCTATGGGATATATACGTATTACCATCATAACTCATTGTTTTCCTGCTCCATGTATCCTACCATGCTGAATGTACACTAACTGTCATTAATTTGATGCTTTTGATTTCTTTCACCCAATTATAAAAGTTTTGAAGGTACGTTTTGGATCAATATCGCCAGACTACCATTCATTCTTCAAATATTAGAATTCTGCAAACTCAGACAATAGTTTCAATTCTTCCCAGTATATCTGTACCAACTCAACCTTCTTGTACCCATAACGTGCTCATAAT